>JASDQU011400522.1:26851-39623 GCA_032191745.1 Picea mariana | reverse complement strand
CAGCCCCCCTACGGGGCCTCCCTCTCAATCTCGGCATAGCTAGAGCAAAGGTCAATGCTGAGTCGTCGAGAGCTCTGTTGCAGCTTCGCGGCTCGGGAAGTTTCCAAGACACAATAGAACTCCCGGGAAGGCTGGTGGGTGGATAAGCTGCGATTAACGCCATTAAAGCCATGAGCTTAATGCTCTGGATGGTCGGACTGAAGTCACTCGTGCAGGGGTGCATTGGAGGATGGAGGCGGTAGGAACTAATGCGCATCATAACTCGCGAAGTGTGTGGTGAGGGCCGATATTAATGGCCTCCCACACCCCCTCGCCACGTCCCTCGCTCTCGGCGCGTGTCACCCCATCCGGGGTGACCATTAAATGATTTATCATGTGGAAGGTAGGTATATAATTAAACACTACTACTCATCCGTTAAATACTTATAAATAATATTTATAGAATTTTCTTTTAATGTTTTTCTTTCTAAATGTTCATTTTATTGGAAATTAGTCAAATCACCATTTAAAATTTAAAAAAAAAATAAAATAACAACTTTAAATTTTTATTTTTTTTTCAAAAATTAAACTTAATATATAAATTTTGTTAAATATTAAAATAATTTAAGTATTAAAAAAATAAACTTAAAGTCAAGTTTGTTTGACATGTAACCAATGGCTATATACCTATATACCTACTGGAGGTAGGTATAATAATGAGATAAATCTATTTTCCTATCCATAAAAAGCTCCCTACTTTAATTTAATTTAATTGAAGCTTTAATTTAATTTAATAGATTAATGTGAAATTTAAATATTATTATTAATTTTACATATCACACACCGTTAGAATAAATACTACAATCTCTTGAATACTCTCAAAATGATATATATATATATACTTATTATGGAAAACCAATTTGCATCTTTAAAATAAGAGGAAAAAAAAAATTAATCCAGTAGGTATAATAATGAGATAAATTTATTTTCCTATCTATAAAATGCTCCCTATTTTAATTTAATTGAAACTTTAATTTAATAGATTAATGTGAAATCTAAATATTATTATTAATTTTACATATCACACACCGTTAGAATAAATACTACAATCTCTTGAATACTCTCAAAATGATATATATATATATATATATATACTTATTATGGAAAACCAATTTGCATCTTTAAAATAAGAGGAAAAAAAAATTAATTTAATAGATTAATGTGAAATCTAGATATTATTATTAATTTTACATGTGAGGTACACAGTTAGAATAAATACAATCTCTTGAATACTCTCAAAAAGGGAGAACCAATCCATATTTAAAAGAAGAGGAAACAAAAGAATATATTCTATAATGTCAAATAAAAGGTTAGATGGGAATAAAAGAAAACATTGGAATTTATAAATATTTTTATGGCTATAATTTTTTATTAAAATTTTTGTTAAAATCTCATAAATATATTATCGGTGGAAAAAAAATTATTTCTTAAATTTGATGATGATTTTAAAAATGTTATAAAATCTATTAAAGTAAAAAACAAGGTAAAAATTTCAAAACTAAAACTCAAATTGGTTATAAAACTAAAACAAAAACAATTTGCCCATCAAATTGTGTCCCTGCTAAGAAGGATTTGGATTTGAAATTAAATCTACCAACAATATTTATTTGACATGTTTTCGGTTTACATGTGTTGGGCAAAACCTATCCCTACATACATGCCTTAGACATAAGAAGTTGATTATTAAATATATATATTATTTGGTAAGAAATAATATAAAGTTGTTTGTATAATGCAATTTTTAAAGAAAAATAAACTCTGTTATATTTTGTGTTAAAACAATTTGTCATATTTACATAGAAAATATTCGAAGAGAATCAAATTACATTTTATAGGTGCCTTAAGAACAACTCAATCATGGGTAAAGTGAGCATAAAATAAAAGCTCGAAAGGGCCAGATGCTAGCTAATAATACATTAAAAAAAATACAATAATATGGTATAGGAACAACCCTATATTAATGAGAAAAAAACCCTTGAAGCACACGAAAATACACTAAGAAAAATACAATAATATGGTATAGGAACAACCCTATATCAGTGAGAAAAAGACCCTTGAAGCACACGAAGCCTTGCCACAAAAAACATGCCAAGATAGCAAAAAACCCGCCAAGATAAACACTCTAGAAAAACAAACTCTAAAGAAAACCCAGGACACCGGAAGGACTAGGTCAAAGCAGTATGAGCCTCCCACGTCAAGAGAAACAAAAAACATCGAAGCCAATGAAAAACCCCTAAACCCCAGAAAATGAGAAACCAGAAAAGGACCTCAAAGTGCCATCATCGCAAACTCCGCATGTCCTGAGTGAGGACCTCAAAGCTTTGGCCCAAAACCCCTTCTGATATAAGGAAGAGAAAAGACACTAACACCCACCAGAAAATTCGATCTAAGCATACATCAAACCCTCGACATCCAACAATATGAGAGAAAAAACACCGGACAACCAACCACGCAAGAATGGTTGACCACAAAAGATATGGTGGAAGACGGAGGGAGAGTGGCAAGAAAAAATATGGATCAACTAGATTCACACCCATCCAGCCACGCAGAGCTAGGAAACAAAACCTATGTGTGCTCAGAGGGCCTAAGGAAGCAAGGGAACCTCCGAATGAAGGAGAATAAGAAGATCTAGTCGTCGAAAAATGAAGCAGAAAACCGCAGAGCTGGATCCAACTCCCAACAAACTACAAAAACGCAGAAGAAAATGCCAAAAGTGTGCCCAAACATGAATAACACTCAAAAACGAATCTATCAAGCTAGATCCACCGCAATGAAACCCAGAAAAGAAAAATAGGGACATGGACACCACGATAAACCAGATCGGGCTGCAGCTAGGAGAACCCATTTTTTTAGTGTGCCGCTCGGATGTTGCACATTCAGACAACGACGAATGTTGCATTTTGTGTAGGAGAACCCTAACCACAGCTCCGCTGAAACATTTATTTATATTTACATTAAATCTCAATCTAAAAATATTTATACCTTTAACCCCCAACACATATATAATCTTTTAAAATTTTAGAAGACCTTATTTCTAATCTTTTTAATAAAAATAAAAATTTCAAACAAACCCATTTATATTAAACAAAATTTACTGAAATGTTTTTTTAAAACAAATCCATTTATTTCAAAACAAAATTTACATAACTTCGTCGTTATCAAAACAAACAAAAGAACTTCACATTCATCAACATTTAAAACAACCCCACACTACTAATATTGCTCAGAATCCACTGAACAAAATTGTCAGGGGTATCAGTTTCTTTAAGTATTAATGATGATGAACCTTCGTGTTATCAGGAAGTTGTGAAGGGTTCTAACAGTAATAAATGGAAAGAAGCAATGGTACAAGAAACTTGACTCTTTCATGGTGAACCAAAATTATACAAGGAGTAAGTATGATTATTGTGTCTACTTTAAGAAATTGAATAATGGCATATTCATTATCTTAGTATTGTATGTTGACTATATGCTTTTAGCAAGAAAAAACATAATAGGGTAAAGGCTCAGATGGCTAGGACGTTCAATATGAAAGATCTAGGAGCAACAAGGCAGATTTTGGGCATGGAGATATTCAGAGACAGGAGAAATGGTAAGCTTTGATTGTCACAACAGAAGTATGTTGATAAAATACTTTTGAGGTTTGGTATGAACAATGTGAAACGAGTTTCAGTCCCTTGGCTTCCCATTTTAAGTTTTCTTCAAGTTTATGTCCTAGTACAAAAGAAGAAAATGAATATATGTCTCGAATACAATATGTTAATGCAGTAGGAAGTCTAATATATGTGATGGTTAGTACAAGGCCAGACATTTCACATGCAGTTGGGGTTGTCAGCAGATATATGGCAAATCCAGGTCAAGAGCACTGGGAAACAGTGACATGGGTGCTTTGGTATTTGAGAGGCACGCACAAATGATTGTCGTATCACTTATAACAGTGGTTGTGAATTTGGCTGTGGATATGTTGATTCTAATTTTGCAAGTGATTTGGACAAGAGAATGTCTACTTTTGGGTATGTCTTTACTCTTGGATATCTAAGCTACAGAACATTGTTTCTTTATCCACTACAGAAGCAGAATACGTAGCTGCTTCACATGCTTGCAATGAGGGAGCTTGGTTGAAATGTTTGTTTGGTGAGTTTGGAAGGATGAAGGACAAAGTAAAGTTACCTTGTTATAGTGAAAGTGATATTTGTTTGGCTAAGAATCCAGCCTACCATAGTAAAACAAAACATATACCTTTCAAGTACCATTTTGTAAGACAAGTCATCAGTGAACGTGGAGTCTCTCTTGAGAAAGTGCATACAAAAGAGAACTACGTAGACATGTTCACAAAACTAGTACTTTTAGAGAAGCTACCATGGCGCTTGGCTTCTCTGGGTTTGCATAAAAAGTGATAAACAAAAGGAAAGAGAAATGTATCAGGTTAATTGTTGTCAAGGTGGAGATTGTTGGAATTTTGATGACAAAGAACTCCCCAAAATAAATTTTAGATACTATTAATCCAAATTAGTTGTAACTAAATTAAACTTAGGATGGAAGCTCATTCAATGAATTAGTTTCTATAAATTTGTGTATGCAGTAGAGGCTGGGAGAGATGTAGCTTGATTTGAATAATCTGGGTGAACCACCCAAAATCTGAGTGTGAATTTGTTAATCTACGTGATTGTTGATTCTCTTATGTGAAAAATGTGTATTCCACATTAACATATATCCCTATAAATAAGCTCCGTGTAAATATGTTTTATAAACGATCTCCACTTTTATATATTGAATTATTTACTCACATAAAATCTCACACTTATTCAGAGAGTACTTTCGGATCCATCGCATAGGTTTTATGTTTTTCAACGTTTCGGACCAAACTAGTGTGGTCCATCATCAGGAAAGCGTTTTTGAAGAATGAAGGAAAAGAGAATATAACATGTATATAAATACTTGAAAAATTATTGTTATATACATGTTATATTCTCTTTTCCTTCATTCTTCAAAAACGTTTTCCTGATGATGGACCACACTAGTTTGGTCCGAAACGTCGCAAAAGTCTTAGAACACAAATATCTCACACTTAATCCAAACATGATCCAAATATAAAGATCTCCCTTCTCACACTTAGTCCAAACATAAAGATTTCCCAGACCACTTATATATACGTGGAATTATTCACAATATACAATCTCACACTTAATTCAGACATAAATATCTCGTACTAAATCCAAACATAAAGATTTCCCATTGCATACATTCCACATTAAATCTCAACACAAGCTATGCCACTGTTATCAAATCTGTAACGTAACAAAAACTTTCATCGGCAATTCTGGACGAGGTGTGACAAGTCCCATAGTTTCTTTATTCCCACTCCCATATGAGACATGCAACAGTTTAATCATTCATTGTATGCATTAATATGGGGCAACACAACTTTGATGCAATTTTTGCATTTTTTGAACAAAAGACTCCAAATTCGTATAAGAAGATCCTTCTTTGTCCACAGMGATTTTAGCAAGCTTACTCAGCGCCTCGGCTTTCCTTCTYATGGTSTTTCCTTGTTCCTCAGYCAAAAGCATGATAACAGCKCTTCTTACTTCCTCTTCACCCGGAACTCCGCTCACATCCAAACATATCTGTATGGCTATCCCCAGACGTTCCACCAGGAGCTTGGAGTTGAAGGGTTGTTCTGCAAACATGGGCCACGTGATCATGGGGACTCCTGCGCTGATGCTCTCCAGAGTAGAATTCCAMCCACTGAARGATGCGAAAGAATGAGGRGCTGAGTCGCCCACCCCCGTATGATCAGCCCCCTCTCTTCGAATCTCCCCGGCATGCCCACGTCGGTCCCTTTGCAGGCTTTCGGATCCGTCTGAGGACATCTGATGACCCAGACGAAGGCCTGCCCACTAGAGTCTAAGCCCGAAGCAAGCGCGTGGATTTGCTCGTCAATGAGGAAAAATTGGCTCCCCAAACATACAAAAACCACTGAATTCGAGCGCCGAGAATCTGGCCACTGCAAACACTCGTCCTCGCCGATATCTGCCGCCTTGCCCCGGCTTCTAATATTTCTGGGATCGATCGCTGTCTTGTCTAAAAGACCGGGAGGAAGCAGGGGACCTATGTTCCACACAGGATTCCCGGGAGGCTCCCCATGTAATCGATCCCTCGGGATTCCAACTCGTAAAACGTATTAATAAGTATGCCCCGCCCCCTCCATGCTCCCGTTAATCTCCTCCCTAAGAAAATTCCAAAGGGGATGAGAATCCGGATCCCGCGACAAGACCGTCAAGTCGGACTTGCGCAGCTCGAGGCCGAAGATGAACTCCGATACCTCGAAGAACTCCTCGTCCACGCGCTTCCGCGTCGTGCGGTTAAAGACGGAGTGCATGAGAGACATGGCGAAGGCCCCGCAGGTCTAGAAAACGACGCTGGGGATCCCGAAGTTGGCACCCGAACGGCGAGCCCATCCCGTAGTCATGTCGGCAATGATGCAGCAGACTGGAGAAGGACCCGAATCATTACTATTACTATTCATCTGGTGATCCAACCATTCTTGGAACGCGCCCGCCAGCTTGTGGGAGGACGCAAAGAGCAAGGAGACGACGTGCATGGGAACATTGTCCGTGCTGTCGATTCCCGGGGGCACCCCGTCGATAGGAGGCATGGGAATGGGTACCAGCCGGATGTCCAGATTCGAACCCTTGACCTCACGCTGATGAAATTTTTTAATAATTTTTTTAAATTAAATGGTTTTTTTTTTTCAAAAATTTAAATATTTATTAAGAAAAATAAACAAAAAATTAAATTTAAACATTTATCAATAAATATTTTTATATCATCTCAATAATTAAAAGTACATTGCTTTTCTCTTTTCTTCATAAAAATGTTTATTATTTAAATAATAATTATATTTTAAATTTAATAAAAAAGAAATTTTACATATTTCTTAAAAAAAAATCTATTATTTAAATAATAATTATATTTTAAATTTAATCAAAATAAAAAAAAATTCAAGCATAAAGCACTTCAATATTTATCTATAATTATCTTTATGTCATCTCAGCACTTTACAATGCATTTCTTGTTAAGTATAATTTTTTTAATACAAAAATCCAAATTATCATTATATTATTAGGAAATTTATTAATAAATATTGTGTATTCATTAAATTAAATTTAAGAAAAAAATCATAAAGTAATTAAATATTTTAAATATTTTTAACTATTTTAAAAAAATACTAAAATGTTATATTTTATCATTTGATAATTTGTTAATGAAATAGTAAAAATTAACAACAACTAAAAAAAGTCTATATTTTTCTACTAACCACTTATCAACAAATATTTTGTTGTATCTAAAAATGCCCAATATAAATGGCTAAACTACTTAAATTTAGAAAAGTAATTTCACTAAATTATATTAAAAACCAATGACTTCACAAAGTTGTAACATTGTCAAATTCAAAGTCACTCTTACCTTGTAGGTAAACACATAAATTTCAAAATCTTAATTTTGCACAATGATTACAAAAGTTCCAAAAAAAATTTCATATTTAGAAAAGTAATCTCACTAAATTATATTAAAAACCAATGACTTCACAAAGTTGTAACATTATCAAATTCAAAGTCACTCTTACCTTGTAGGTAAGCAGATAAATTTCAAAATCTTAATTTTGCATAACGAAGCTTTGAAGGAGTCCACTTTTTACATAAAAAAAAAAAAGAAAAAATTGGTTTAAGAGAGAATAAAAGAATTAGAAAAATATATGATTCAAAAACCTTTATTTGTTAAGCATATTAATGCAATACGACTAATGTTTAGTCTTGACGATGTTCCAGAGAACAATTCCAGATTAAAGGGTTTGTCTAGCTTACTAGTGGCTATAAGGAAGTACATTAGAGACAATATTAAGAAAATGGTATCTTTAATTCTTCAAATTTTTGAATTAGCACAAAGGTTAACTACTTTCCCAACAAGGGGTTTTTACTTTGAAGAGTATTTACATAAATATTTAGAAAACAATGTCAAATTATCCTATAAGGACAACAATGGGAACATTCACATTTAAAGTTCAAGTTTGAGAGTAATACTCTGGATTTACAAGCGGAACTAAGTGAATAACAAACTAAATACAATAACATAGAGGTACAGAGAATAACAACAGATATTGAGTGAACAATAACTTCTATTGAATAAATAAAAATGATGAAATTGTAAAACTGTAGAATTGAAACAACTTCTTGAAATGATGGTAGTTATCTGTGAGAAGATATATAGATCCTACACCCATATGTCTAAAGAGAATGATTACAATAACGCTCCAAAAACCCTTTTAAGAAAAATCATATTATATATATATATATATATAAAATTATAAAGTATTATATTTATATGTATAAAAATAAAATTATACCAACCTCTCCTAAAAGAAAAATTATATATTATATTATATATTTGTATACCAATATTATATATCATATTATTATTATATATTTATATACCAACTCTTTCATATATTATATTTATTATATCAATATTATATATTTATTAATAAATATTTTTATATCATCTCAATAATTAAAAATCATTGTTTTTCTCTTGGTTTAATAAAAATATATATTATTCAAATTGAATTCAATGAAAAAAATAAAATAAAATTATCTATAAAGCACTTCAATATTGATAATAATTATTTTTATGTCACCTCAACACTTAATAGAATTCGTTTCTTCTAAAATTATCCATAAACCACTTCAATATTGATAATAATTATTTTTATGTCATCTCAACACTTTATAGAATTCGTTTCTTCTCCTTTTTCATAATGAGAAAATTTATTTTTTCAATTTATTTTTTCTTTCCAAGATGTATTTTTCAAACAATGAGTATATTTTTTTTTAACAGAAAAGATTTAAGTATAATTTTTTTTTAGAAAAATCCGAATTATCATTATGAAATTTATTAATAAATATTGTGTATTCATTAAATTAAATTTTAAAAAAATCATAAAATATTCAAACTATTATTATGAAATTTATGAATAAATATAAATTAAATTAAATTAAAAAAAAAAATCATAAAGTATTTAAATGTTTACAATATTTTTAACTATTTTTAAAAGATATTAAAATGTTATATTTTCTCATTTGATAATTTGGTAATGAAATAGTAAAAATTAAAAAATAAATCCATATTTTTCCACTAACTACTTATAAACAAATATGTTTTTATATCTAAAAATGTTGAATGGAAGTCACTCAACTACCTAAATTTAGAAAAGTAATTCCACTGAAATATATGAAAAATCAATCACTTCGAAAAGTTGTCAAATTCAAAGTCACTCTTACCTTTCTTACCTTGCATGTAAGAAAAGAAATTCCAAAATCTTATTTTTGCACATTGGAGAAAAAAATTGGCAATGGAAAGACCCAAAAGACAACATAGGCAACATGACCTATCACAAAAGTTCCAAAAAGGTTTCAAAAGTGGAATTCAAAAAACAATTTTCATGGGGTTCCACCCTCGAAAATCATGCGATTTCATGATGCAACTAGAGAAGCCTAATTTTTACATAGAAAAAAAAAACATTTTGTTTTAGAAGAGAGAATAAAGGAACCTAATTTTTACATAGAAAAAAAAAACATTTTGTTTTAGAAGAGAGAATAAAGGAATTAGAAAAATATATGATTCCAAATCCTTTATTTGTTGAGCCTATTACTGCAATACAACTAATGTTTAGCATGGAAAATGTCCAAGAGAACAATTCCAAATTAAAGGGTTTGTCTAGCTTACTAGTGGCTATAAGGAAGCACATTAGAGACAATATTAAGAAAAGAGTATCCTTAATCCTTAAAAATTTTGAATTAGCACAAAGGTTAACTAATTTCTCAACAAGGGGTTTTCACTTTAAAGAGTATCTACGGAAAGATTTAGAAAACAATGCCAACGAATTCTATAAGGACAATAGTGAGAACATTTGCACCGAAGGTTTCAAGTTTGAGAGTAATCCGGATTTATGAGTGGAACAGAATGAATAACAAATTGAATACAATCGCAACTAAGGTTTCAAGTTTGAGAGTAATCTGGATTTATGAGTGGAACGAAATGAATAACAAATTGAATACAATAATAGAGAGATAGAAAGAACAAAAACATATATCCATTGAACAATAACTTCTATTGAATAAATAAAATAGGTTGAAACTGTAAAACTTTTTGAAGTGAAATAACTTGCTCGAATAGTGGTAGTTATCTCTAAGAAGAGATGTGGCTGCTATAGGCATCCGTCTGAGCAGAATGATTACAATGAGGCTCTAGAGGCCCTTCTAAAATTATTCATGAATGCCAAAACCTTATACATCCAAAAACCTAACCCTAGGAGATTAAACACCAAAATTTATGTGGGCCCCGATGGGTAAGTTGGTACCTCAACTTCTCGGGGTCGTAACTTTTGCATACGACCTTCATTTTAGGCACGTGATAGCCCATTGTAAAGGTCTTTTCGAGAACTACACATTATGTCATCAATATCTAACTTTGTCTATAGTTTGACTATAACAAGCCAAAAAACATTGTTTAGGGCCCCAAAACAATCTTGGAATTACAAAAAGATGAACTGACATGAAAACTTCCAAAATAATCCAGTTGGATTTGGTGGGAAGCCACCAATATCCACCTGGAAGATGTGTAGGGATTCATACAACCCAAGAAGTGTAGAACCCACAATTACAAAGAAGTACATTATAACATGTTGAACTAAAATTGTCAAGAGGAGACAGTTGGAATAGGTGGATGGCCACCAATATCCACCTGGATCAGTCCTCCCCCATTAGGAAGCAATGGTCTCCATTGCGTTGAGTTCCCCCATCAGGTGAGGAAACTTTTGTTTAATTTGGCCCCAGGTGAGCCACTTTCCTTGGTGTAGGAGTTGTCCTTCCTTGACAACGCGATAAAGCTAAATCCTTTGTTGGTGAGTTCCCTTGACCTATATTTCCACTCTTTGATCAGTGGATGCATGTTCCATGCAGTGAGGATTGAGATTTATTGGTGTCAACTGTTTTGTGATCTCTGAGGTGTCCAATAATGGTAGAAAATATGGCCAAAGGAGGTCCACATTGAACATTGGGTGCAAGCCAAGGAAGGGTGGAGTGTTGAGCTCAAAAGAATTGCTACCCATAGCCTTGGTGATATTTTAAGGCCCATAGTGAAGTGGGAGCAGATTCTTATGGAGCCCGGTAATGCGTTCTTTCTACAAATGTAACCAAAACTTGTCTCCCATGTAATGTTCCCAAGCCATTATGCCAGAAACATCATGGTTTTGATTTTCTTTTTGTGGTCTTTCGTCAAACGCTTTGCTTAAAATGATCCTTTATGTTACGCTTAGGGTTATAATGATGGTTTATATGTGTGTTTGCAGTAATAAACAAGGAGATACAATCACGGAACATAAATCAACCATATGCAAGATCAACAACATGATAGACAAGACAAAACATCTCAGGTCTGCTTTTATTCATAAATAGAAGAACCTGCTACAATCAGAAGGCTGATCTAGAATGCTCAACAGGTGGCTCCAATAAAGAAGATATAATCTACTAAAAAATAATCCAATAGAGATATTATAAGCCTCCGAAGGCCGAATACTCACTAAAGATCAATGGAAGAGTAGATTTGGGCCATAAGAAATGCTAACCCCCCAAGATGGAAGATGTCATGCCCCGCTAAAACCCTGAAAACCCTCAATAATTCGGCTCTACTGTCAAATACATCCAAATGGTACGTTGAATATGTCAAACTATAGATCAGGATGAGTAGAATCCCCATGTGAAATCTCAAACCAAAAAACCAAGGGAAACTCCTCCAAATGATGAATCCTCCAATGGAGTTGCACCCTCCTAAAACGGTCAAACCCTATATTTTCAGCCCTAGTGACGGAGACCTCCAAATCTTGTCCTGAAGATGTTGAACTGTAGATCAGGATGACTAGAATCCCCTCCTGAAATATCAAACCAAAATACCAAGGGAAACTCCTCCAAATGTTGAATCCTCCAATGGAGTTTCATGCTCCTAAAACTATCAAACCCTATAATTTCATTCTTGATGAAGGAGGCTTCCAAATGACCTGAAACTTGCTAGAAAGATAGAATGGTACACTGCAATTCTCTATGTGAAGTCTCAAGGTCATATCAGAAGTATAACCCCTCCAAACTGAATAGATTTGAATCTCCAAAATGTCCTCCTTCTCTCCAATTCGTCCCAATGCTCTAGGAAATAATTTGTACCATAGGACTCTCTCAAGCGGAACTAGAAAACATGTCCAAGGCCCTGCAAGTAAAACCCAAGTGCTAAAATATCTAAGGGGTCCCTCAAACTCCTGCAACAAACCTTCCTTCAATAAATTGTGTGGCCCCTTTGCTGGAAACCCCCAATGGTGTGCCCTCCTTCTCTTCCTGTGCCTATGGTTGGTGTAGAACCCTCCTACATTGAGTAGATCTAGAAATAGAATCGTGTAGGAGAGTATTGCATATCCGAGACCAAGATTGGGACAAGCTAGGTGCATTATTTAACCACTGAATTGTCCTCTAGGGTTTGTTAAGTCAAAACCCTCAAAACCCCCAAGATATGGGCCCTCTAGCTAGAAGTCAGATATCAAAATGATAGACATACATGAATGAATAAATATTTGCCCTTTCCTTTCCTTTATACTTCCTAATCACCTTCTCCCTCCAAAGTGACTTTC
>JASDQU011400522.1:3753-17478 GCA_032191745.1 Picea mariana | reverse complement strand
GTGAGAACTACACCTACAACATAGTAGGATGCACCAGTCTCAATCTTGAATGGTTTTTGTAGATCAAGAAGGAGATTATTAGAGTTGAGCATAAGCGATGATTCATATCATCAAATCCTCATTGTTGTGCCTTCCCCCATGCAAATGTTTTCCTACCACCACCCTTGGTCACTTGGTTGAGTGCCCATGCAATATGGGTGAATCCCAACACGAACCGTCGGTAGAAGTTGGCAAGTCCCAAGAAGCTCTGAAGCTCGGTTAGTGTGTTAGGGGATAGCCAGTCACATATGACCTAGATATTAAATGGATTCACATGTACCCCATCCTCATCAACAATGTATCCCAAGTATTGGCCCCTATTCATGCCAAATGATCTTTTTTCCAATTTGGCATATATCTTGTGTTGTTGCAAAGTGCTGAAAACCTATTGAATATGTTGCATGTGCTCCTCCCAAGCTCTACTAAAGATGAGGATGTCATCCAAATATACGACCACAAAATATTTAGTGAAGGGTCTCAATACACCATCCATCAACCTCATGAAATTGGTTGGTGCATTTGTTAATCCAAAGGGCATGACCAACCATTTGAAGAGACCTTCTTTAGATTTGAAAGATATCTTCCATACATCATTTGGTTCAATGGAAACCTGGTGGTAGCCAGACTTTAGGTCAATATTGCTGAAGAAATTTTGCCCCTTGAGTTGGCTAAGAAGGTCATCAATTCATGGAATTGGGTATCGGTTCCTGACTATGACTTTTTTTAATTCTCTATAATCAATGCAGATCTACTAGGTTCCATATTTCTTCTGCACTAGTACAATTAGCCTTATGCAAGGTGAGTATTTGGGTATGATGTGCCCCTTTTGAGGTAGATATTGGATATGATTCTTGATTTCATAATTTTCCATCAGCTACCGATGATAGTCTAGTCCAGTAGGCAGAGGTGCACCATGGGTTAGATCAATTGGATGCTTGACTTGGAAGTGTGTCGGTACCCCAGTGGGTGAGGAGAATATGTCTATATACTCTTCCACGATCCCATCCAGTGGCTTATACTACAAAGAGAGGTTGTGTGTGGAGGCCATGGATGTGGCAACGACGTTCTTCTTACTATGAGCATGGATCACAAAGAAGATGAACTTCCTTGTCTATGAAATGACCTTACTGCATTGCTTAACAGAGATTAAATAAATAGTGGTAGGCAACGCTACCTATGGTATCATGCACAATTGTCTACCCAAAGTAATAATAACATCATGCGATATAGACTCATACACAACATGTCTCTTCCACAAATGTGGTTGTCCTAAAATAACATCGCAAACTTCAAGGGGAGAAATATCACACAATACCTCATCTTTGAAGGGCTTTATGCCTTAGGGAAGATGACATTGTTGGTTGACGCGAAGATATCTTCCTTGGAGAAGCCAACTGATGGTGTAGGGATGTGGGTGCAGTGTCATCGACAGTTCCAACCACTTGATGACCTTTGTTGAGATCAGGTTCTTCTGACTTCCACTATTGACAAGGAAATGAAAAGGATCCCCCTTTACCCACATTTGTGACTAAAACAAGTGTTCCCCTTCCTATGGTTCTTATGGTTCGCTTGGTTGAAATTTGGTGGTAGCGATTGTGGCACTAGGTTCAACATCGATAATACGCCTACCTCCTTGTGGATTTGATTCAGAGTCAAAATCAACCTCTGACTCAGAAGCTTTTAGCTCGACCAATAGTGACTTCTTGGAGAAAAATTCTTCAGTGTTGTGCGAAGGGAGTTTTTGGTATTCACACCATTTTCCTGTGTCCTTCTTCAACTTCTCATTACCCTTATTGTGTTGCGGCTTGGACTAGTTTTCACGAGAGTGGCCATATTTTTTATGTCCCTTGTTTTGTGGGTTGAGGCCACCTTTTCCTTACTTCGATTGTGAGGAATTTTTAGATCCATACTCTCGCCTCTTCTGGTTAAATTTCTGCTCAATATTGACAACATATCTATAAGCCACACCTAATGATGCGATGTCTAGAAACTCCATTTTTGTTTGAATGTATCTATGTAGAAAGTCATGGTATTTTAACACCAGATGTCATTCAAAGTCTTTGATACCTAATTTGGTGCACAAGGTATGGAAAACATTGGTAAAATATGGTATTATCTCATCCCTTTCTTGATGCAGGGTGGTCCATCTTGTGTACTAGTCCTCGTAGCTTCCAACATGATAGTATTGTTCTTTAATGGCATCCCTAAAGGAATCACACATGGGGGTGACCAAAAATATTGTAGATTCCTCTATGTCCCTTTGCTCAGAGTAAGTATCCCACTAGTACTTAACATGGGGGATGACCTTGAGGAGTGAAAAGGTAATATTTTCCCTATCCAAAAGATTGTGGACCAAAAGCTACCCTTAAAGAAGATTCAACGATTTATCTACAACATCTACATCTATCAGTCCTTGAAATAATGGAATATCAAAATTTACCTGTACCTTGAAGGGGGTTACATGGTCGCTTGATGAAGATGCATCTCATGTGGATAGCCACCGAAAGATCTATGCAAAGTTGTCCATCATTTCATTCTGTTGTCGCGCAAGGGATTGCTCAACCAACATTTTAAAAGTATCTCCTTCTCCATAATATTTCTTTTTGTACCCCACGGGTAGTTTTTGGGCTCAACACGACTGATCTGGGAAAGGCTTGACTGGTTCAATTCCCAACTTCTTGTACCCAGATCTTGTCGGGGACATGCATGAAGAAAAATAAATGAAGAGAAGACCACTATGATACCACTGATCCGTATTTATGACCAGAATGAAATGAATAACAGAATGGATAAAATAGCATAGAGATATAGAGAACAACAACAAATATCCAGTGAATGATAACATCTATTCAAAAAATAAAATAGGTTGAAATTGTAAAACTATAGAACTGAAACAACTTGCTCGAATGGTTGTAGTTGTCTCTGAGAAGAGATGTGGCTTCTACGCACATCCATATGAGTAGAATGATCACAATGAGGCTCCAAAGGCCTTTTTAACATTACTCATGAATGCAAAAACCATATACATCCAAAAACATAACCCTAGGAGATGAAATGCCAAATGTTATGTGGGCCCTGATGGGTAAGTTGGTACCTCAAC
The DNA here is from genome assembly GCA_032191745.1 of Picea mariana. Lineage (NCBI taxonomy): Eukaryota > Viridiplantae > Streptophyta > Pinopsida > Pinales > Pinaceae > Picea > Picea mariana. The sequence continues at coordinate 14,339 of JASDQU011400522.1, read as the reverse complement.
TTCCTGTGGTTGTAAATTTTGCATATGACCTCCATTTTAGGTGTGTGATAGCTCATTGGAAAGGTATTTTTGAGAAATACACATTATGTCATCAAACTCTAACTCTGTCTATAGTTTGATTGTGGCAAGCCAAAAAAATACTTTTTATGGCCCCAAAACGACCCTGGAAGTACAAAAATATGTACTTACATGAAAAATTCCAAAATAAGCCAGTTGGACTAGGTGGGAAGCCACCAATCTCCACCTGGAATATGTGTATGGATTCAGACAAACCCACAAGTGTAGAACCTACAATTACAAAGAAGTACAGGAGAACATGTTGAACTAAAACTGTCAAGAAGAGCCAGTTGGAATAGGTGGGTGGCCACCAATATCCACCTGGATCAGAGAGATATACATATAATAGATTGAAACATTTCCTCTAATGTTCATATGAAACAGATAAATTATTGTTGGTTAAAGAGAAACAAATGTCTAAAATAGTTGTTTTCTGAGTATGATACTATTAAAATTAAAAGTGGTGATGGATTCTTCAAACTTGTTGATTTGAACAAGAATTTAGATGGGCCACATTTAGTAATGGATACAATACTTTTATCAAGGGAGAAACTACTATAATAATTGGAAGCATTAAAAGTTGTCTTCGGATTGGATTTTTTTCTGTCATGCACAACAAGAGTATGTGCTTTGGAGATCTTGTTTTCTCCCATTTTGTTGAGCTTGTCTTGGTCATGCATTAGGGACTCAATGACCAGATCCGGTGATGGCATTATCCAAGTTTCTCCCGATGTGAATCTGACTATATGGAATGTTGAGACCAAGACTGCATACTCTATACCAAGTTTTGACAACATGACAAGGATCATTTGTTTTTATCGCATATATTTTTCAATATTGCATCCCTTTAGCTGAAGAAGAAGGGACTTGAAATTTGTGAAGAAGTCCTATATATTATCAAATATTCTCAGATCCAATTAATTGAACTCAATCTTGAGCATGTGGCCTCTCATATCATCTTGTTTTCCAAAGATATCTTCCTGAGTGGTCCAAATATCATTTAGAGTAGCACAAGATTCAATATGAAACAATAACTCGAGATACATTTACATGAAAATGAGATCAAAGACCTCATCCATGAGGTTGAAGTATTTGTATTTATCACTTGATGATATTGGTTCCATATATGTAGCCAAGGTTATTTGGTACAAGCCTCTATCTTTGAGATAAAGTAGGTTTTTTAGCTTCCACTCGAAATAGTTGTGTGGAATAAGAAGAGATGATGAGGAAAAATACATACTTTATGAATTCTGCAATCTTCTATAACTATAAATAATTGCATGTTCCCCTTGTTCCTAGAAACCCATGGGCTCTGATACTATGTGAATTTTTGGTGAAAACTTCACAGAGAACCTAACTAGTAGATATTCACACAAAGCTTGCTAAAGAAACAAAGAGACAGAGAAAAAAGAGTGAATTGTGTTGATTTAATGTGAGAATGGGATAGTACACATGATATACTATACATGGCTAAAGTAATGCACCATAAGAGTTATTAGCACCATGATTTTCATAGCTAAGGTTAGAGGTTTGTCAACAATTTGCAAAGTCTTGTTAGCACCCATATTGTTTTTATGCCTGGCATCATCTAACATCTCCAAGGGTCAGTTTCAAAAGGAAGATTTTCATTTATTATTTCCATTTCCATTTGCAATTGTGCTGCAAAATTTGCTATGCACTGCGTAGAGCGCTTATTCATGCAAAGGATTATGTCCCGAAGTGGATTTCATCGCGCAGTGGATTTCATCACGCAGTGGATTTTATTACACAATGGATTTCATCGCGCATAGAATGTTGTCACACAAAGGATGTCATCGGGCAATGGATTTCGTCGCGCAATGGATGATGTCGCGCATAGGATGTTGTCACGCAGAAGGTGTCATCATGAAGTGGATTTCATCGTGCATAGGATGTTGTCGCGTAGAGGATGTCATCATGCAGTGGATTTCATCAAGCAGTGGATGTTGTCACGCATAGGATGTTGTTGCGCATAGGATGTCATCACGCAGTGGATTTCATCACACATTGGGTTGTCATGCATGGGATGTTGTCATGCATAGGATTTTTTCATGCAGTGTATTTCATCGCGCAATAGATTTTGCCGCGTAGTGGATTTTCCTATGCACATGTTGCAGGTCGCACTATGCAAATGATGAGTTTAGTGGTCGATCCCAAGATCAATTTATAACCAACTAGAGAGAAATTTTGAAAATCCCCAAGATTTTTTTGTCGAGTAAAAACCATGTAGTAAAAACCTCTCTCATATTTTCAAAATGTGTCATAGATTGGGAGATTTGAATAAATATTTGAGCCTTAGTTTTCAGTTTTCCTGCTTCCTATCCGAGACATGTTTTTGTGACATGTAGTCTGGCCAGATGGAGATGAATTTCAAGAATCGAAGAGGTGTTTTTATTTAAAACGATATTACCTACAAAAATCTTTCTCATATTTTACACAACTATTACAGTTTGATAATTACAAGTGGCATTTTGAAGTCTATTTTTCATAATTTCACCTCCTGAAAAGAAGGAAATCAATTAAAATTTGTCATTGTTGTTTGTAACGTTTTATATTTTTGGAAAGGGGTTGGAGTTCAAAGTGGTGATTTTTAAAGGACCTATAGTGATATATATTTCATGGTATGAGAGTAGAGAAGGGTTGGATGGAAAACTAATGTATACAGTGACTATTGAATGTAGTTTGAGCTTGATCGAAACTTAATGCAAAAGTCCTGAAGCTTGATGAAAAGATTCTAATTGTAGTAGTTGGATGTATTGTTCCCTTTCTTTCTACACGTACTTCCTATATTCTTTATTCATATTTGTTTTTTTCTAAACAGGAACGTATTTTCAAACCTGGGATTCACTGCACGGTGCCCTAGGATTCATGCCATTTAGACAGACCATTTTCCTCTAAGTTAACCTTGAATTCATCCTCAACAGTGCTCCGAGTTTCTTCATTTGTTCTTCTCCCACCACACACAATGATTTTTCATTGAAGACCATTTCTTGCTTAGCCTTTATCCTCTCAGGTTCAGTCACCGAATCATTTGTTTCTATCATTTTCTCGAACCGACTCCCTAGCCCAAAGTCTTACTCTATTGCACCAATATAACTAGAACTTATTATTTCAAAGTTGTTTAAATCTAGCCGATAGCTCAAAGCCATATCATGTACCAATACAAAGTCTCTCGAGAGAGCCCTCTCTAGGTCTGAAAGGCTAGTTTCGGATCTCAAAGTTGGTTTGTAGATTTCCTCTATCACTCATTTCTCAGTCGATCGAAGTTTACAGAGAGCTAACAGTAGTGAGCTAGATAGATTTGGACACTAACTACTAGAAACTATAATGAACTAACACCTAGTCCTAGTTAATCAGCCGTGCACTCATCAGTTAACTAGTGAAGACTAGTGTAGTGGAGAGAATCTCATGCATGCATATGGGTAGATCCTTCTTGGTGATTATCCCAAGGTTATTGAGCCTTCATTGATGATGATCTAAATGTGAGCATGCAACACTTGGTGATAGCATTGAGGTTTCCATGCAAGAAGCAACTTTACCAGTCTAACTGACATACAACTAAATGATGATTGAAGAGGAGTGACACCTTTATTTTAGGAGGGAATACTCTCATATAGGAGGGACTATTATCATCTATGAATGGAACCCTCAATTTAGGCTAGTAAACTTAGGAAAAATAACTATTAGGTGGGTGTGAGTGTGAAATATATCCAACATCACCCATAAGATATTGACTCTTAGATACAAAAGGAACAACTGTTTGCATGCCCATAGATTATTCCCATGTAATATGCTCATATAAAATATTAAAAGAAGGAATTTTAAAATCTAATCCAAGTGCATCCATATTGGCATAAAAGGTAGAAGAAAATACTTGAAAAGGACTTTCCAACATGGGGAAAAAAAAAATACCTTCCTCATCTATTTTGTTTTTTCCACAACCTTTCAACTACAAAATATTCAATGGAAGAATGGTCATCATGTGTAAGAACTCCAATACTCTAAATTCATTGAATTTACAAAATAATGAAATATATTTGTCCGAGTTTTTTTTTGGTGTTTTTCATTCAACAATGTGAAACAATATATTGTATGAAACATGTATTCCAATCAAACCGATGGTTTCATCATGTTTGTTTTTGCATGGAAAGTTTTCAATTTCCTTGGTAAATATAGGTAGATATTTAGCCAACATGTTCCATGGACCTTTAGATTACCAAATTTGTTTCATATTGAGTTTTCAAGTGTGTTATTTATAAAGAGTTAGGAGATCAAATGACCTAGATTACACCAAAGAGAGCAGAAAAACAAGAGATGCCAAAAATGTGCCTTCAAATATCTGAAATGTTGAAAATGATGAAAATAAAACCCCTGGGCACAAAATAAGGAAGTTAAGGTAAATATATACATAAAACAACTTACTAAAAAAATTAAAGTAGTTGTGAAAAATGTGTGAGATGCCTAAAAGAGTATATTTGTGATGAAGAAGGGTGGATCTAAAATCTATCTATCCAAAAAGGTAGTTGTCAACTCAAATAGGAAATTCATCTTTTACCTTATGCATAGACTATGAACCTGTGATTTGTTACAATCTAATGTAGGATAAATTTTAGTACTTCATGAATGACTAGAGATGACGCATGAGATCACTTCTCAAAATTTCAAAGGGGTTACTATCATGAAATGTGAAATATATATTTGAAAAAGAACTTTCTATATAAGGTCCTTGACAATATCTCCTAGAAAAATGAGAAGGGATTTATGGATCAGAGGCTTGATACCATGAAGAACTTGGGAAAAAAATCACAGGAGTAGAAAACCTTTGCAACATAAAAGAGCAATCCAAAAGACAAAAAACATAAACAACTATATTGTTGAAGGAATACCAATACTCAAAACAATTGATTTAAAACTTACACTATAAAAAGAAATATACCTTATATAAATAGACAAGAGTGACTTGAGGTGAACAATAGAAATAGTCCTAAGTAAATTTAACTAATTAAAAAAATTTATTCCCAATAACACTTCTAAAATTTCACATTGGGTTAGGCCACCCACCTCAATGTTTCTTAGATTTAAAATTTCAATAATGTTTGGGCCAACAACCTCATTCAAGTTTTTTTCATTTAAAAATTTTAATAATCAGTGTGAGGTGCACTTCTTGAATAGGAGAATCAAAATTCACATAACATGATACATTTAATCGACAATGATTTTAGCAAGTTTACTCATCTTCTTGACTCTCCTTTTTTTCATGGCCTTTCCTTGTTCCTTGCCAAAAGTATAGTGGCAAATATTATGATCACTTCTAAAAATTATAGTGACAAATATCTATATGTCTCTACCTAGAATTTTCACTAGTGTAACACACCCGACCCCTAAGTACCATTTCTAGGGATGAGGCATCAAAATTTTTCTACCTCAAATCATCTTGAATCATCTCTTCGAGAGGATTCATCCTCTTCTACTCACCTGTATCTTTCTAATGACTGTTATCTGGCTTTAATCTATCCTTTGATTTACAGGTTATGGCTTCCTGAATTCCTTCGGGTGTTTGTTAATTGAGATCCACATGGTGCCCATGTGGATCCATCTCGTTCATACCATTTCCAGGTTCCTACCTCCCGCAGGGGTGGTCCATCCACCTTCCAAACCAATGGTGTTACTTAACCCTCATCTAATACACAACTACAGGAGAATTTGGCATTCAACACTATATCACTTAACACCCCTTTTCTTTTTTGCATGAATTTCCTCCAGGGTTCCAAATTCCAGAAGGATCCTGAAATACCACCTCGTGGATCCGACTTTCAGGCCTTTTGACTCACCCTTGACACTATATTATAGACCTTTGGATCCCCAAAGTCCTATATTTTCGAAGAGTCAAGTCTCGCATGGAGTGACATACTAGATGTGATGGAGAATACAGGTGGGTCCCAAATACTCCTCTCACCACATGAACCAAAAATGAAATTGCTAGAGATGATACACGACAAGGTAGAGAGGACACATGGCCCCTGTAGTGGGTGAAATGTGTCATGCCTTACGAAAACATAGGGTTAGTGAAACCTATGGATCCAGGTGACACGTGGCACATCAATCATGGGTCCACATCACCCTACGTGACATCTGCATACCACGTCACCCCAAAATGATCGTTTTCCAAGTCCTTCGATCCTACGGTCACGATGTGTCCATGTAACCCTTGGATATACGACCTATGTTACTTCATAACTCTGGCCTTCGAGAGTTTCATATTTATGGTCGCTCCACTCTCCCGAAGTAGGACTTTGGCCGAAATACCTTATGTGGGTCCCTCCTTCGGATGATCGAATGATTAAGAGGGGTTCTTAACAAGCTCCCCAATACCACAACTCCCCTCACTTCGTAGCTCCATCCTTCGGGGAGTTTCATGGTATATCATTTATGTTCTCTCGATGTGGGACTTCATCGAAGTTTCCTTGATGTAGATCCAATGGCTAAGGGGACTCCCGAATACTCTTGAATCGGTGGTTTGTGCTACTTCACGATAACTGAATTGGTCAAGGTATAATGTTGGGGCAAGTCTATATGTCCTAGATAAGGAAACTGCTAGTCACCAATCAACCGTGTGGGTAGCTGCAACCATCAGTTGCCTTTTGCTGATTTATAAACGGTAGGGTCGAAACACTCTAGAGCTCCGAACTTACATAGTTTGGAGGCCAAAAGGCTTAACTCCTTTCGGTCCCAACGTAGGATTCCCAGACCTTGGTCACATGGGTCCTTTGGAAAATCTTGTGGGCTATGCATTAATTCATTTAGCCATAAATGGGTTAAAGACATGGGCATGAGCGCTCAGTCATACAATGAATATTTTGAAGTATGTGCCTTCCTTCCACAGGGTTTGAACTTGAAATTCCCACGATGGTAGATTCAATAGGTCGACAAGACTTAAAAATTAAAATAAATCCTACCCCGACCCTCTTGTAGGCTTATGTCCCATGACTCTTTAACTATTAAACAAAGGAAACCAGACGACCATTCAAAAGCATGAGTTAATAGGGAGATAATACATACATCTATCATATTCATTCAATAGAAAAATCATTCATAGATAGATAAATATATGTATTCAACCATCATTTCCATTTCAATACACAAAATATGAAGATACTTATCAAAAAGAAGAAACCGTGAAGGGACTGCTTAAAGGGGTGCTTTTTTCCACCTAACCATAGGCACAACCACTCATGATGGATTTACCATGGGCCACCCCTGAGATAGACCACAATTCTCTAAGAGAGGCTCTTTCTTCTTACTCAATGATAGTCAAGAGTGAAGGTCACTCTCCTCCTCCCATAGGGTCTTGGTAATTTGTTTTCTCTATACCAAGAAAGGAGGTATGCACAAGTACTTCCACAATCACTCGTCATCCTTGTTTATCATCTTGTAACTAAAACCATGCTAGCCACTTCCTGCACCCAAACTGAGCTTATTTCTCAGTTATTCCTTGAACTATATCGCTATAACTACTCTTTTTCTCTTCTTGAGATTGATCTTTTTTCGACTCTACTCTTTTCGCAGATATTCTTTTCTTTGCTCTCTTTCCTCTCACCATGAATTACCTCTTTCTTTCCTTCCTTAGCAAGGTTGTGTGGGTCAAAATCCCCAGCTCATGGTCGAGTCTAGAAGTATTGTAGATGAGTACTCTGCCCCATCTCCTCATTAACTCTTGAGGGGGATTCTTCCAGCTACCACTCTGACTGATAATTCATTTCTTGGTCAGAGAATTGTTCTGGATCTGAGCCATTAATTTCAGTAAGGTACTGGTTTGGTTCGAGGGGGGGGGTCATATCAACCATTTTTGGTTCCCCTCACCATATCTCTCATAAAATCCATGGCCTATCCTGGAAATCCCCCCTTTCAACAGTTATGCAACACTTATCCATTTTCTATTAATAACAAAAAATTCATAGATTCAACTTCTATACAAATATTGATCAAATCAAACATTCACACATATCTAGTCTACCATAGTCTCTTGCCTAGTTATTGTTATATTTAAAAAATCAGTGAAACAGGGGTATTACAATCCACTCCCCCTTATGTACTTGATGTTCTATATTCCGATGTGATTTGTATGTACAGAAGTAAACAAAAATGGATATCCTTGTTTCATAGCATCCTCCATCTCCCATGTAGCCTCATCTAGGCCAAAGTGTTTCCACTACATCTTGAACTGTGCAATGATTTTGTTCTTGAGTGGGGTTTCCTTCATGTCTATTATGCATTGAGGTTCTATAAGAAATTCTCCCTCTGTTTCCACTTGAATCACAGACTAGACAATAATATGATTAGAATCATGTACATATTTCTTTAATAATGAAACATGGAAAAAACTATGTGCCTTCACTATGGGTGGAAGTGCTAGCCTATAGTCTAGAGGTCTCATTCTATCCAAAATTTCAAAGGGCCCGCAATACCTAGGTGCTATCTTGGCACAATCTCCCACACTCAAGGAGATTTTCTTCGGTCTAACTGAGAGATACACATGATCCCTTGTTTTGAACTCTCTAGGAGTCCTCTTTATGTTTGCATATCTTTTCTGTCTATCCTGAGCTATTTTCATATTTTGTTTTATCTAGATTACTTGGTGTTCCATTTATTTCAACATGTATGGCCTGATTATAATTCTATCTACTGAATTATTCCATTTTATTGGAATATTGCACTATCTACCATAGAGAGCTTCAAAAGGGATAATCTTCAATGACTCTTGATAGCCATTGTTGTAGGAAAAATCTACCAGTGGTAGGTAGTCTTCCCACTTATTAGGCTGATGCATTACATGCATCCTTAACATGCACTCTAATACTTGGTTTACCCTCTCTATCTTTCCATCAGTTTTAGGGTGATGGGTTAGGCTAAAAAACCATTTAGTCTCAAAACCAACCATTAAAAATTTCCAAAATCTTGAAGTAAATTTTGTATCTCTATCAGATATGATCTCCTTAGGCATGTCGTGCAACCAAAATTTTTATTTCATTAATATACTGACCATATCTATTTCCTTGCAAGTTGACTTGAGAGGAATGAAATGAGAAGCCTTGCTCAATTTTTCCACCACTACCATGATGTCATCATTATGCCTGGATGGTTTTGGTAATCTGATGATGAAATCCATGGAGATGGTTTCCCATTTTCATTCTGGAATTGGTAGGGGATGCAACAACCCTACTAGATGTTGGTTTTATTCCTTAACATGCTGACATTTGGGACATTTATGAAAGTAATCAGCTATGTCCTTCTTGAGTCATGGCCAATAGAACAGTTTCCTAGTGGCCATAATCATTTTATGATAACCAGGATGACCAGTATATGGTCTTTTATGTAGTTCATGCATCATGAACCTCTTCAAGTCATCACAATTTGGTATATACCACCTACCTTTGTAACTTAGTAGGCCATCATTCCACATTTGATAACATTCATACTTCAACCCTATGGGCTCTTGTTCTAAGTACGATTTTATAGTCTCGAAGAATGCATCGATTTCTTGTGCACTCTTGACTCTCTCCCTGACATCCATTTCACAAGTTCTTATTATTTCAAGGTGAATCATTTTCACACTAATGCTAAGGGAATCAACCACCCCATTTAATTTTCCTTTAATATGTTGGATTTTAAAATCAAACTCACTAAGGAGAGCCGTACATCTAGCTTGTCTAGCATAAAGTTTTGGTTGATCAAACAGGTACCTCAACCCACAATGGTATGTCATAAGCACAAATATTAACCATTCTTCAGGGCTTCTAACTTCATGACCTCATAACTCCTCAACCGTGGGGAACTACGTGACGTTCCACCTACTATTGGAAACAACATGACACAGATTATTGATCTATGAGTGTGTTACATGTAGTTACATTATCCGTCATGTTCGTATTCCTCAAACAAATTCAGGCTTCATGACCACACCTATGGGGCTTCTTGTATACTTCTTCAAAGTGTCTTCCTGCCAGGTTCATGCTTAAATATATGCCATAAGGGGACTACTTTGGAGACTTCTTAAAATGCACCCATAAAATCTATTGAAATCAATGACAAATAATTTTGTTGACATCAATGAAAAACAACTATCGAACAACATCAATGAAAACTAATTATCCAACAGTAAAGAGAACCAAAGTGAAAGTACAATGTTTGAGGATGGGATTTTAGTGAATTAACGGAAGAATCATGATTATAGTGTTGTGAATTGAAGGAGGATGTGACTGTAGTTTGAAAAGGGAAATTTGGGAAAATACAATTAACAAAAAAAGAGCATTTAAACATAGATCTATAAACTATATTTATAAGTGTTCTATGGTCACAATTTGGAGTGATATAGCATTTATAAACCCTGTAATTTCATTGCATGATGAGAGAATTTGAACTTTTGGTATAGATGCTCATTAGGACAGAAAACATAGCAATGATTATATGACTAGAAATGAAATTAAATAAATACAATGGAAGAATTAAAATGG
>JASDQU011400521.1:15988-44106 GCA_032191745.1 Picea mariana | reverse complement strand
TTTACAGTCTCTGTACATTTCTTTGATTAATAGAAATCGTGTATTACTGTATATCTGTGTTTATGGTTGCATCTCTGATACATCTCTGTTATATTATTGAATATCTGCAATATCTCTGTGCATTTCTTTATTATATCTCCGCTCTCATTTCGTGCCGAAAATAATCCGGATCACCAAACCTCAAAAAAAAGATTTTATCCCCAGTATGGTCGCCAATTTTGTTATGAGGAAAATCACTCTATGGCTAGGGGTAAACCACAACAGACGGAAATGATTGGAGAAATCAACTCTAATATCAGGTATGTTATATAAACAAATATGCTATCAAGACAAGATAAAAGGCCTACCTCGTCCAGATGTTTGATGAAGTCCATCGTTGAGCACTTGACTCAAAGCAATACACCTGCAACTTGTCCTCAACAACCAAGAAATGCAAGAATATGGTGATAAATATATAATGTTAGCACATTCAATAGCATAATCCATCAACATTCATAACAAATACGCCCATGGAATAACAATTCAAATATTTGCAAGATATTAATTGGATGAGAAAAGAGTATTTATATTAAAATGTAATCAACATAAGTGAATGAATTACAAACTTCTGTGTCAGCACAGTTTGGAAACGAGAAACTAAGTCCCTTCCAGCTGGACCTCCACCAAAGGCAAGCTCATATAAGAGAGACAATGAGGTTCTCAATCATGTAGGGAAGAGCTTGGGGACTGAACAATGTGTTCAGACTTAAAAGGACAAAGGGATGCAGACTCAATATGAAGTGAATAATTTCTCCAGAGTAACTTTGCTCTCAAATTTGAATTCTTCTCCTCTTTCTCATAGCTCGGATTTGGCCCATTTGTAGACTTCAAGTGGAACTGAAGGGTCGATTCAGAATGTTTCCAGTGTATGGAAGGTCAAAGATCATGGATCTCGTGACGCGACATGGAAACTCGACACTATTTTTTAATTTTGGGCACAAATCTTGATGTACGCGGGTTGTAGTGGTGCAACTTGCGTATACGCATGATGTACAATAGGTAGGGTGCGTATATGTGGAAAAATAATGTTTTTAGCTTTGGGATTTGCAAAAAGGGACTTCAAGTATGCATAGGGAAATGGAAAAATTCCTTCTATGCAAGTTTGAATAGGGTGAGGCAAATATTGCTATAACAAGTATCGGGTATACAAAAATTAAAAAAAAGGTTGCAGTTGTTCTTCCCACCTCTCCAAGGAATAAAAACACGCCTTACTTGGCATCGCTTCTGGAAGACAAAGATCCATTTAAGGGGCCCTTAGAGCAACGCAAACCCCAACAAGGGTTTCCCCATGAAATTCCTCTCCTACAAATTTCAGGGGTTGGAAAGTCCCCAAAAAAAACTTGTGTTAAAAAGGATGATCACACTACATCAACCTGCTTTAATTCTACTACAAGAAACGATGTCTCTGGAAGCTAGAGTAACCTCAGCCCTTGAATCCCTCTTACCTTCCTGGAATTTCCTCAGGATAGATGCAACAGGACGCTCGGGTGGCCTTGCAGTTGGTTGGTGCAAAAAATATGTCAAGCTACAAAAATCTTGGGCATCGGAGTCCTGCCTAGGGGTCAATATCTTCCTGGACAGATTGGGGTTAGAACTCAAGCTTCTAAACGTGTATGGTCCCTACTCTGAACGGATCACTTTTTGGGATACATTCTTAAAAAAGAACCTCTTGAAAGAGAAACCTCTAATTCTCGGTGGAGACTTAAACCTCTCCCTTGGAAATGTTGAATTTTGGGGACCGTCGGCCTAACTGGATCCCCTTTATGCCCGTTTCTCACACCTCTTCAATGATATGGGCTTCATTGATATTTCACCCGTCAAGCTACTACCCACCCGGAAAATTTTGAGGACTAGAGATGCCAGGATGGAAAAAATATTATATCGTTTTCTTGTTCACGAAAGTCTTCTAAACTCCCTCCTTTAGCTAAAACAAGGGATTGCAAAAGAGGATACTCGGACCACCACCTTATTTGGTTAGAACTAAACTCTGGGCCAAAGAAACCAACCAGTCCATTCAAATTCATTGTAAACTAGATTGGGTATGAAGAATTCCAGTCTTTGGTCAAAAGAAATTGGAAGGCTTGTGATCCGGTAGAGGGCTCCCCTGCTGCATTACATTTCGTGGAAAACTGAAAGCGTTTAAAAAAACTGACCTTAACTTGGGCCAGTGGAAATCTCATTAGAGAAGAAGACGAACTAAGACAAATCAAAGAACAGCTTGAACATATCTCTTGTTTTGAGGGGGGAGGCTATCACACTCAATAGTCAAAAGAACACTTAATATCACTAGAGACCCATTGCAAAAAACTCCTGGACAAAAAAGAAGTCGAATGGCGCCTCAAAAGTAGTCATTTGGTTGGACAAAGGAGATAAAAACACAAAAAAATTCCACGCTTTTGCAAAAGGGAGAAAGGCCACAAACACTATCTAAAACTTACAAGGCCAAGGGGACTCTCCAGCCACCTCTTCTGAGGATCTAGCGCAGCTAGGGATCACACATTTCAAAACTCTCTTTAAAGCCGATTCAAGAGTAAAAATTGCAAATATTATTAAATCGACTCCCTACTTCCCCAGTTTTGTGGATGAAGATGCAAACAAAGATCTCTTTGCTAAAGTTACGGAAAAAGAACTAAAAGAAACAATTCAGAGTTTCCAAAAAGATAAAATCCCAGGGCCAGAGGAATGGACCATCGAATTCTTTGAGGCCTTCTTTGATCTAATAGGAGCAGACCTCCTTCAGGTTGTAGAGGAATCAAGGAAAAATGGGCTGATATATGCACCTATAAATACAACCTTTCTCACCCTCATACCCAAAAAAGATGAACCTCTTTCCTTCGATGATTTTCGGCCCATCTCTCTCTGCAACTGTCTCTATAAAATTATAGCCAAAATTATTGCAAGAAGACTAAAACCCATCCTCTCAAACAATATATCAAAAGAGAAATTTGGGTTGTAGTTCAAGGAAGACGGATTCACGAAGCTATTGGAGTAGCTCAGGAAACTCTACATAGCCTAAAAATATCAAAATCCACAAAAGCCATTCTAAAAATTGACCCGTCAAAGGCTTTCGATAGAGTAAACTGGTCCTACATTAGACTCCTTCTCACTCATTTGGGTTTTGATGTTCCTTTTATCAAATGGATCATGGTCTGCCTAAACTCGGTTTCTTTCACTTTATTAATAAATGGGGCAGCTGCCCCTTTCTTCCACTCTGAAAGAGGTCTGAGGCAAGGTTTCCCACTCTCACGTCTTCTCTTTCTTCTGGTGGTTGAGTGCCTCAACCAAGCTATAAACCATGAAGTTTGCTCTGGGAACCTTATTGCAATATCAATTTTCCCATGCTACAAAATCACCCACCTTCTCTTTGTGGATGACATACTACTTTTCTGCAGCAGTCGACGACGGGAAGCCCAGAAATTGGATGAGATCTTAAAAAAGTTTCATCTCGCCATGGGCATGATCATAAATGTACATAAATCAACAGTCTCATTTTATCGAATGGAAGCGGGTACAGAAGCTTTTTTCAAAGCCCTTTTCCCCTTTGAGATTCTGAATTTCCAGGAAGGAATAAAATACCTCGGTTTTCACTTAAAACCAAATGATTATCGGAAGTCGGACTAGCGATGGCTACTAGCAAAACTGGAAAACATATTAAAAGGTTGGAGATTCAGATGGTTATTGAGAGCAAGAAGGCTCACTTTGACAAAATTGGTACTAGAATCCATCCCAGTCTAATGGATGTCTCTAGCTTGGATCCCCAAAGGATTACTAGAAAAAACCAGTAAACTTTTCTTTCGTTTTATCTGGTCTAGATCACAGGAAGCGTTCACAACTCCTTGGGCCAAATGGGATCTTTTAGCTCACCCCAAAGCTTTGGGGGGATGGGGTCTAAAAAACATTTTTTTGTTTGCAAAAGCTTTGGCAACCAAATCTGGTTGGAGATTACTCACCACAGACAGTCTTTGGTCAACTATTATGGTACAGAAGTACATAAGACCGGATTCTGTTGAAGATTGGATTCGAAAACCTGGAAAAAAAATCACAAACAACCCCATTATTTGGAAATCTATCCAAAATTATTTTCAGGTAATCTATGATGGACTAGCATGGAAAGTGGGCAATGGATCCTGTTTACGAATAGGAATGGACCCCTGGCCGAGCAATGGGGTCAATCATTCACTGAGGCCTGAGTTGATTGACTTTCTACATCAACAAGATATTTACTACCTCACACAGGTACCCCTACACCACAAACATCTGGCAACAAGGTTGGAAAAATGTCGAAGCCCTCAGGTTACATGAACCCCTCTCATAACCTTGGAACAAATACATATTGTCCCTCCAATCCAGCCACGTACGTATCATAGAAGAAGAAGATAAACTTGTATGGAAAAAATCTCCTCTTGGGAATTACACACCAAAGTTGGAATATATCACTTTAAATCTTGACCTGCAACAAGGAGAAACAACCTAGTGGTGGAGAGGACTCTGGAAAATAAAGTGTTCCCAAAAGAAAAATATTTCATGTGGTGTGTACTCAATAATAAAGCCCCCACTTGGGACAACATGAGAAAAAGAAGCATTGAAGGACCTGGATGGTGTGCCCTATGCAAAAAAGGAATTGAAAACAACACTCACCTCTTCATCCATTGTCACTTCTCCAAACAGGTCTGGCGGGACTCCTCTCTACTCTTAAAACAGAGACTCACTTGGGAGGGATCTTTTGTTGAAACAGCGTGGCAACACTGGATACATCAAAAATCCCACATGAACGTACTAGCCCTGCCCTTTATCATCTGTTGGGGGATCTGACTAGCACGCAACAAGGAAATATTTCAAGACAAACCCTCCCTCCCCGAACTTACAGCTGCCAAAGGACTTGCAATTCTCTCACAATTCCCACAGGGAAAAGCTTCCCCTCCCACCCGCTCTGCCCCATCTCCTCCTATTGACTCTTCAAAGCCCTGGGCTTATTTTGACAGAGCCTCACAAAATCAACAGACACTTCTTCAAACTAAAAATGGGGCTGGGAACACGAACAAACAACTATGCCGAACTCTTGGCCCTAAAACTACTTCTACATTTTGTTCGGGAAAAAGGGGTCCAAAATCTCCAAATCTTTGGAGATTCCAAAATTGTAATCAATTGGGCTAGCAAATAACAATCCTGCCAAAACATCCTATTCTAGTCAATCTTAGAGGAAATCTTCAGACTACTACACACCCTTAATGAATACTCTTTCAAACATGTTTACAGGATTCTCTCTCAAAAGCTGGACTACATCTTCCACATGAAACCTGGCACATTTTGGAAACAAAGGATGAAGACACATGAGAGTTCTTCCATCGCCCCTTTATAGAGGCCTTGGGATAAAACTCCATCAAGTACCTTTTCTGTTATTTTGAAAAAATTTGGAGAAAACAATGCTATCATAAGAAGATCGACACTGGCATACGTACATTGCCATTCACAAACAACTACAAGATCTCTGCAAATCTGATCGACATTAATATATATGTATCACTCAATGTATTGTAATTTCTCATTTAATCTGATCAACATTAATATATATGTATCACTCAATGTATTGTAATTTCTCATTTTGAGGACAGAAGGACAACACACCTGATTAAAAATAAATGAAAAGTGCTCAACACATATAGAATGTAATTTTGTCTCTACGAATGAATAAAATTACAAATTATATATATATATATAGCAGGGCATGTTGGTCTCAATGAACTTGCTTGTTTACAGTGATGGTCGTTTCATGTCGCTATCGTAGATTAAATACTTAACTATTACTTACCCCAACATCTCGCCAAACTTAGCTGGTCTCGGCCTTAGCCAACGATCATATTGGACTTAACAAAATTGAAGTATATCATAGCTCAAAATTTAAGGGTTGATTATCAGAAATCCAAAATTGATTTAAAACTAAAATATTGTTAAAATGTCTCAAAATAATAATAATTTAACTTTAAAACACTGAATCCGTACTAATTGGAAATTGAATACAGGAAATGGTTGAAAACATGGTCTTGGCTCTTACAATGAGGATTCACAAACATCAAAAACTTTGATGTAAACCTCTGAAGAAACTATGGCAAACATTGAAAACAGGGAAGAGTAAAGAAATGGTTTTCAAAAATAAAAACAACTGCTTAAGAAACTATGGGAAACTTAGGAAACAGGTAATGGTTTTCAAAAACAGAAACAAAATTTTCAAGTACAATGATAAGATTTTTTTTGGTAGTATGTTGTTATTTCAAAGCAATTGTTTCAAAGATTTTTATATAAATTTTAGTAAGAATAAAAGTTTACTCTCTTATATACTATTAACTAGTCATTTTATATGGAGTGATTTTTTTTTGAATAAAAATGTTGAATTAACTCATAATTTATTGTAATTATTAATTAATTAGCATTCTCAAATTATATTTAATAATCTTTATCTTTACTACTGATTAACAACTAAATTATAATAAATTTTACCATCTTCAAAAATAAATTAAATTAAAAAAATTATTTTTAAAACATTAAAAAACATAAATTAATAATTATAATAATATGATACATTATTTTAATTATCACATATTTTTTTCCAATCCGGGCCATGTGGATTGCTGCATTTTCAGGAATGGAGGATCACATTCTAAACAAATTGTTACTCTTATTATATTCCTCGTACGAAATTGTTACATATATTATATTCCTTGGTGAAAAATTGATGCATATTTTTAATAAATTATTATATTTTAAATTGATTATTGTTGGTTTAAATTACGGGTTTGAAGATGTCACTTTATAACACCCTAGTTTATTTTAAATTCAAAAGTACAATTATTTGGATTTGACATTTCTTCTTTGACTCTTTTCATTAAAATTGGCTGGAAAATATGATTTTTATTATCATTTATTTAATTAAATTTATTTATTTTTTATTTTTTCATTTTAGTTTAATTAATTTTTAATTGTTGATGATAGTAATATTAGTTGTTGTTTTTTTTGCATGTGTTGAATTGGGTATTTTACCTTATTTGACATTTTTTCCATTTAAAACAAAAAAAATTATATTGAGTATCTTACTTTATTTGAAATTTTTTCCGTTAAAATTGTATCGAGTATCTTACTTTATTTGAGATTTTTTCTGTTTAAAAAAAAATTGTATTAGGAAAAAGTTGTCTCCTAAAATATGGTAGCTTAAGATTTTCAATATTATTAAATCATAAAAAGTAAAAAACATTCTTTAGTGTATGAAGACTAATATATTTGTATGAAAAAAGTTTCATTTTATTTAATATATTTTTTTTAATTTTAATATAAAAAGAAAAAAATCATACTATTGTTTTTTTAATTTAGATTTATTAAGATTAAAAAATTAAAAGACAAAGACTTTCCATTTTTATAATAAAACTAAAATTATAATAAAATAGAAAGGAAGATAGTTTTTAATATCTCATTTTTATAAAATAAAAATAAAGATTAGCTTTTAATATTTTATTTTAAATTTGGACCATACATTTTTAGCATAAAGTTGTGGAAAATTTAAGAGAATGTGATAATTAATGATAATTAATGTTTTGATTTTTTTAGTTTGATTTTACTCAATGATTTAAATTTTTTTCAATTATTTTACAAATAAGTAGAAATTGTTGATTGTGATTGCACATTTAGATTTAGTTGGCCCAAAAAACCTCTACAACAGTCAAATTATACAATCTCAACATTTATACCTAAAAAAAATATTTAGCTGGATTCCTAAGCAACTCCTCTATTTTATCCTCCCATGAAAAGTTGTAGGATGAAAAAACATCAAATCATCTTCAAAAACCCTTTACAATATCTAAATTATGCAATCTCACTTTGTATATGCAATTTGATCAAATGGAAAAACATCAAATTATTAGTTATTTATCTTATTTCAGATTTAAATGGACGTACTGGAAATTTTAAAAAGAGTAAAGTTCTACCATACTCCAAGTTTCATGTATGATAGAATTATGTTTTTAAAATAAAGTTACATCATGATCCAAGTTTCATGAATAGTGGAATTATGTTTTTAAAGATTTTGCCCAATTTTAAAACAACTTAAATAATCAAACAATTTAATTTCCAAATTAATAAAAAAACTCGATTTCCAATATCACCAAATTTCCACAACCAAAGTAAATTTACTACAATTTCATACACAAAATATTACAATATTATAAATCCTCACATGCTCTTTAAAAAAATAGGAAGTAGATTTCATATAACTTTACATTATATCTAAAGGAACTAGGGAAAGATGGACAAGGCTGTTGAAATAAGGATAAGCACTTATTCTAAAAGAATTACAAAGTAGATTTTTTATAACTTTATATATTACAGAAATTGGAAAGATGGACAAGGTGATTAAGATTAAGATGTTATAAAGTTTTCTCTAAATTTGATAATCCTCACATGCTCTTTAAAAAAAATAGGAAGTAGATTTCATATTACTTTATATTATATCTAAAGGAATTAGGGAAAGAAGGACAAAGCTGTTGAAATAAGGATAAGCACTTATTCTAAAAGAATTACAAAGTAGATTTTTTATAACTTTATATATTACAGAAATTGGAAAGATGGACAAGGTGATTAAGATTAAGATGTTATAAAGTTTTCTCTAAATTTGATATGTGAGATAATATTTATGATTATAGAATCTAAATTAATTTGTGAGTAGTATTTATAGTTTTATTATTATTATCAATGAATTTATAATTAAGAGGATTTTGTTCCTTTAGTTATGATTTGATTGTGAGATTTATATTTTAATTTTTTTAATATTTTGAGTAATGGAAATCAGCCAGTGTAATGGTTAATAATATGTGTTTCCTCTTAAAAAATCACAAGTTCAAATTGAGAGTGCGTTCTCATACATTAATTTAGTATTTGGTTTGGCCTTGACCTTAAAATTAGATGATTATTATTATTTATTGTAATGATATATATCTTAAATTTTTTAATATTTCAACATAAAAATTTGTAAAGTTTTTAATATTTATGGATATTTAATAAATTTGAAATTAAAATGTATATATAATAATATATTTTTAATTAAAATATTCATATATACTTATTGAATATAAATTACAAAGTAGATATACATAATACTCAGATATACCTATTCAGAAGAAATTACAAAGTAGATTTGGCATGGCTTTATGGCTAAACTTTCTACTTTATGGATTTTTTTGGCAGGAATAGATGTCTATTTTCTGTTGTTTAAATTGCATTTCTGAATGGATAAATGGATTCAGTTTGCTGAAAAAACCTCTGGCACTCGAATTATACAAACTTAACCACTCAAATCTATAGATCCAACCATTCATCACCAGATTTTAGACAAAATCAAACCGAAAAAATTACCAGAAAACAGCCAAAAGGTAGAATCTTTAAAATACTGGATATGAAGGAACTTGGGAAGATGGACGAGGTCATGAGTGGTGATTAAGATGTTGTAAAGTTTTGTCCTGGAATTGAATAATTTGTGAGACAATACTTATCGCTCACATCACGGTTACCAAGTAAACTTATAATAAAATGGGTTGGTTATTTGATGTAGAACACAGAGAGGAAGAATCTATCACTTTCATAATATCAGGGATCGAAACCCGGTCTCTGTGAATTATGAATGGCTGCCCTGTGTCCATTAGTTCTCTTCCACCGAGGCTAGAAGCGAGTATAGTCTGGACAGAAATCTGAGTTGAGGTGACAACCATGAATTGAAATTCTATCGACACAATTGAGGTTGACAAAGATTAGTGAGTCAATGCTCGAGAAATTTCACTTTTGCCAACGAAGGAGAAAACAAACATTTAATGGGGCCGGGCCGGGACAGGACAGGAGTGAAGACGACAAAGCAATGGAAATTGAAATGGAAATGGACTTCGTTCATTGATGAGGTCCCCCACTGTCCACAGCCATGGGAGAAACTCAGAGATCAAAGGGGGCGGCTGAGCACAAGACACGCCGCCCCCTGTGTACGAGTGGACACCAGTAAAACAAGTACAGGACCCCACCAGCATTCCAAATTAGTGCCAGCCCACAGTAGCAGAGGGCCACCACTACCAGCATGGAAATAACATTATTATTATCAATGGAAATCACAAGTGTCAGATGCATTGACGACAAATTTAATGTTCGGAAACGTAAGAACAGCTGTTGGCAAAAAAGAATTATTAATGAGCTGTGAGTAGGAGGGACACGGTTCGTTACGAATTAACACCCCACAGTTGCTGGAAACAGCCTTGCATTAGCTGGCCGGGTGGGTGGATCTGCTTTCCAGAAGCACGCACCTGACGGCGGCGCCCTGGTTCGAGATGCGTACATGCGTAGGGCTTAAAGTTTATGGAAACCAACTGGATTTCTACTGGTTTTCCACCTTGTCAGTCGGTCTGCGCGTCGAGATTCGAAACCCACACCTGTTGATACTGTCCACGGTTCCGTACGCACAATTTGCAATACTCGTCCACGCAATTTGCAAAGCAAATTGCAATTTTCTTCGTCTCGTCGCCACCCCACCTTCCCCCACGTGTTGAATATTACAATCTGTCAACATCCACGCCCGGCAATTATCCACATGACCGACATCGACCGACTTTTAACGTAAATTGGATTGAGCTTTATTATCTGCAATCCATCGTAGTTAAAATAATAATTAAACGTAACATGCATGGCCCGGCACATTTACCAATGAATTGGGTTCTTCATTAATTTCTAAACATCAACAACCGTGCACGATAATAATAATTCTCTCTGCCACAGCTCCCCTGTTGGGCCGGCTTTCCAGCGAGACCTGGAAATGGGAAGTTTCAACAGTGTAATTAGATTTTACATCGATCATTTTCGCTATTAAAAGCAAAATTARAACGCTTCTTAACCCCAAATAATGAAGTTTATTACCACTAAATTTAGCCAAGTTCAATTATCAGGGCATCCATGATCGCCTGAGAATCCCTTGACAAATCTCACTGTGCCTTGATCCCTTTTCTTCATTTTCCCTTTTCTATTATGTTTTCCTTTTAAATCCTCACCTTTTACCCTATCCATTCGTCATTTTTTAATGTTTTTTAAGGATTCTTTCAACACTGTCCTGAGTGCTCTTCCAGGGTAGGTTACAGGTTCCAGTCTAAATCGCGTTGAACGTGGCATTCTTGCTGTCATTTTTTAATGTTCTTTTTTTATGTATTTTTTCAACAGTCCTGAGTGCTCGCCAGGGGAGGGTTACAAGTTCTAGTCAAATTTATATTGACCGTCGCAATACTGTTGGGTGAACTAGTTATATAATCTACCAAGGGATGAGCCAGTAATGTAATATTGTTCTAGAACATCAGATTTCATTATCATAACGGAAAAAATTAATTTTCTTTCTAATTTTTATTATTAATTATATATTTATCATTATTATTTTAATTTTTCATTTTATTATTTGAATTCCTTCTACTAATTGGTTCCATAACCATAACACTGTTCTTAATTTTTTTTTTATTTTATTATATATTAAAAATAAAAATGATGAGGCGTCCTATTTAGGTAGATATTTTAATATATAAATGAAATATATTTTTAGGGTTTTATAGTCTCAACTTACCTTTTAAACTTTATATAATAATAATAATAATAATAATAATTTATTTTCAAGGTCAGGGCCAAGCCATACCAAGACCTCCTTGTTTGTGAGACAAGAGAACCCCCTCCATCTAACGATTTGACTAGTAAATAATTTGACTAGTAAAATCTACTTAAACTATATAAATCATAATTTTATAATATTTAAATCAAATTTTTAAATACATAAATAAATTAAAACTTTAAAAAAAAATAAGAAATCCTATAATTTCATAACATAATCAAATAAGTAAACATGTCATGATCAAGTCATAAATAAAACCAAGTAAACATGTTAAGAATAGGTTGCATTCAATGTTCTGAAAAATGTTCTGTGAATTCAATGTTAAGAATAGGTTGCATTTTGGGATTGATGTACGATATGCACGAGTGGGTTAAAGTTCGATCAAAATGCATTTTTTTTAAATTTCCAGTGAATTTTTTACTTGAATACAGTAGTGAATCAATATTTTTCAAAAATATGATTTTTTTATTTTATCATTATTTTTTACTTCAATACAGTAGTGAATCAATATTTTTCAAAAATAAGATTTTTTGGCTTCCCTAAATCATCTGTGAATTTAACGTGATGCATTTCTTTTTGGATCAATCAAAAAGAGGCTGAATGTTTTTACTAGAATACAGTAGTGAATTAATATTTTTCAAAAATACGAATTTTTATTTTTTTTAATCTTATTGCTGAGTTTTTGGGTGAATGTTTTTACTAGAATACAGTAGTGAATTAATATTTTTCAAAACTATTATTTTTTTATATTTTATCTTATTGCTGAGTTTTTTGCTGAATGTTTTTACTTTTTTACTAGAATACAGTAGTGAATTAATATTTTTCAAAAACATTATTTTTTTTTTTATTTTATCTTATTGCTGAGGAGTTTTCGGCTTTTCCAAAACGATCTGTGAACTTAACATGATGAATTTCTTTTTGGATCTATCAAAAAGAAGCAGATTGCTTCGGCAATTTCCAAAAAAAATGGTCGAAAAAAAGTAAGTTATAAAAAACATCCACGATGCACGCTGAACAAAAAAACGGCATGCCTTCCAGGCTACCTTGAAAACATAGGTGCCTAGTAAGCATGAAATTACATGAACCGATGTCTAAATAAGCATTGAAATTACATGAGCCAGTATCGATGTCTAAATAAGCATTGAAATTACATGATAAGCATTGAAATTACATGAGCCAGTATCTTTGTCAGTACAAAATCTATAACATAAAAACCAGAAAGATGGAACATATGTAATAGATAAAGTTTGTGCTTTTAGAACTTCATACACCGATTTCAGCCCTCAATAATATCTTTGCCAACGCGAAATCAATAAAATAAAGGTCAAAAAAATAAACTGAGCCGTGGTTTAAACATTCCAAGTTTTGCTTTTTTTTTTGAGATACTATCTGTTTATTTTTACCTGAAATTTGGTGAGAAATGGTTACATCTTTATTTTTACCTGAAATCTGATGAGAAATGGTTACATAGATTTGAGTGGTTAAGGTTATAATTAATCTCAGTGCTCTGGGGTTTTTTAGCATGCTAAATCCATTTATACATTCACAAATGCAATTTAAACAACATAAAATTGTGATTTCTAGATTTATGTTGCCGAACATTTAGACAACACCATAAACTGATGTGACCTATAATGTTTCTAGTTTTTAATGGACTGTTATCAGCACTCAAGATTGGCTGCCTCTTTGAGAGATTTAATTGGAACACTCCACGCAATGTGTCTACTTATTGAAGCTGCGCAAAATGACTCTGTATTTTGTAACAAAAGAGGGTAAGTCGTAAGGGCCCAACAATTTAAAAAGAGATTCACCTGTACTCTGCACAAAAGAGGGTGGAGAATCTTGTTGCAAGCCAGAAGGGCCCAACAATTTAATAAGGGATTCACATGTATTTTGCAACAAAAGAGGGTGGAGAATTCCTGTTGTAGGTCAGAAAGACCCAACTGAGTGTGAATCCTCGTTGACAAATGTACAAAATAGCAATAATAGTATTTTGCAACAAAAGAGGGTGGAGAATTCCTGTTGTAGGTCAGAAAGACCCAACTGAGTGTGAATCCTCGTTGAGGAATGTACAAAATAGCAATAATAAATTTGGTAACTGCACAGTAGAAAAGGATTTGTAGATAAAAACAGGAGATGACGAGATAGTACAACTCAACGTGGATATAACCCGATGGAAAATTTGGAATAAAAATTTGAAATTGGTGCAAAAGATATAAGGGTCTTGTTTCAAATTATATATATATATATATGACTTCGTTGAGAATCAACTTTAGCTGGAGTTGCGTTATGGAAAAAGGGATCAAAAACTACTTCAAATTTGACGAAACACACAACGTTACAGACAGAGAACCAAGGGACATGGGGATTACCTAATAAGACAGCTTCGACTAAAAGATGAATATGAAGCCACTTTTTAAGAAAAATAGGTTAAAAACCAGACACCCAGTAAAACAACACATGGGCAAAAGATCGGAAAACTTTGCTTAACAAAAAATCCTAACAAGCTAACGCCCTGCAGCCCATATAGAATCAAACTTCAGTTGAAAAAATTCTTAGTGTCCTGAAAATGAAAGAAAAATCAAAACAGATATCTAACGCAGATAAAAATGATACGATACCATACAATATCACCATCTTGGGTTATATACATAAGTTATCGTCACTTTTTAAAATGATATCAAAATGCGTCCAATATGTATAAGAGCTACAAGAGATCGTTCATAATACGGGCAAACGAGAAGCTCCTGCATAGAAAAGAGCAATAATGAACATCAAGTCTGCCTTCTGTATCCTACACAAGATAACCCAGTACAAGTTTTTGTTTCTATTTACGTAATTTAGTTTAGATGGATTATAAGTGAAAATTATAGCATTGCATGGTATCTTGTAGGCTTTTTCCTCCTTTGAAAAAAAATGAAGGTAAGTGACAATTATTGCATTACATGGTATACGAGTGGTATTGTGATTTGGGAGATTTCTGAAGTTGCTGCATAGAAATTTGTTGTTCACATTGAAGTATGGCCAAAACCACCATATCCCACAGTGCCAAGTAGCTATAAGGATGGAATGAATCTGCATTTATGAAACTCCTCCAGATTGGTTTTAGAGTAGCCATTTGACATTTAAAAAGGCATGGTTATAATTTGCTTAAAAAAACGGATAATGACATCGGAAATTCCATACAAACTATCGAATATGTGGAAAGAACTTTTGTTATCTATCATATATTAATGAAATAAATAATTTACTTGATATATCATGTGTCCACGAATACCCGATTCCAAGTGAATATATACACAATGTAATATGCAAAGCATATCCTGCCACATTTGGAAGAGTAATAAATAGTGGTTACGGTCTTCCTCAGCAACTTGGCTTGGATTCAAGAATTCCAAAAAAGATAACACTCTTCATATGTGATAGCCCATAAGGATCACAAAACTGAACATACATGAGCTCTTAATATAAGATGATTAAGAATGAGAATAATAAATGAATCATTTTCCCATTATACTTCCTGCAGTTGGGATAAAGAAGATATACAGTACTATCTTGTTGATGGATTCTTGAACCACTGCTATCAGTGATCTGATACTTCCCCTTAGGGAAAAGTATGGAGCTGAATCCTTTTTACATAATAGCTTTTCCTTTCTTTTTCACATAATTGATGATAAACACTTTCCTCGCCATTTACAGGAAGATCAATACATATGAAACCGAGCAAATGCCCAGGAAAAAGCCTAATTAAATACAGCTTGCAAATTGTGAAGCATGCGCTATCTGTAGCCAGCCTATAATACAGCATGGTTTAATCAACAATATATGCTTTAGGAACTGGAATAACTCCTGATAGCAGCAAATTCTGGAAGCTGTTTACAGCTAAAATCAATTTGCATTTCATGCCACGCCCATTAATTATCTGCATAAATGGAATGAGAGGCAGCAATGAGTGCAGCTCCAATTCCAGATCCATCGCTGGACAGCTGAATGATAACATGCTGAGATATTTCCTCTCCAAGGAGTTCCACAATAGCCAACCGCAAATAGTTTCTAAATTTAGGGTAGTGCTCATAAAGGCCACCATCTATGGCAATAACTGTCCTCTTCATTTTGTTTGTTGTGTCACTCTTCACCCTGCCACCTACTAGGCCTGGAGCTCCATCTCTACCAATCTTCTTGAGTATTCCCACAATGCCACCAGCTGCCAACCGAGCTGCTCTTTTCGTGACTAAATCACAGACTTCCACAATCAACCTTCGTACTTTAAAAGGGACATTTGAAATCTGCAATATTTTTTTCTATGTTAAGTCTATATAAACTGCTTAAAAATCATTCAAAGATTGAGTCGTATCACAATTACTATTGAAATAAACATGGCATTTACCCCTAAAACATCCTTCATAACTCTACCAACTTCTCTCAAATCCACAGATTCATCTTGATGCATGGCTGAGACATATGGAGTCCTGCAATAGGCAGTAATGTTTTGTAATGTCTGGAGACTTGCAAGAAGATAATAAACATGAACTGCTTAAACATATATAGGGAGATGCTGAAAGATGAAATCTCCAACCGTTTGTTAATAATCGCAGCATCTTCAAAAATATACATAGCAATCAGAATTATCTGTAAAATCTTTTCCAAGGATTTCTAAAGCTCAATTCAACAAACTAATACAATAAGAAGTTAATGCAGACAGTTCATTTCTTACATGTTTGGGATAGAAATGCTGTTAGAACAGATTGTCATAATCACTATTATTCACACATGACAGAATCATATTTGATGGTATGAGATACAGCTTTCCATGTAGAAGCTTTAGATTAGAACACAAGCGGAAGAAACATGGCAACTGAGCCACAACATGTTTAGAGAAAGCAAAACATCGACTATCGCAATGACACTATTTTGTTGCATGGGCTATTCCTAAAAATGGAAGATACCCCAATGGGCATGAATGCTTGTGCTTAGCAGATGCTTGAAACAAGTTCCTTTCCAATCAACTGGACAACCATCCCATTATTCCCTCAGACTGGTGCAGCTATTGACTTGGAAAAATTCTACTGAAACAGAATTCTAATCAATGTACTGAAACAGCTGTACACAAAAATCTCTACACACAAACCTGAGGATGAACGGATCAAAGAGGCTTGAAGGGGTCACATCTCCAAAAATATCCGATTCTTGTGCCATCCTAAGAATCACCCTTCTCACAATGTCACCAAGATACATTCCTGAAACCAGTTTCTCAAAACCCTGAAGCAAACTACAGAGAACCATTAGAACTTCTTCAAACTACAAGTCATAGGTACTCAATAACCCTACAAAGTTAAGAATTGGAAAGTTTTGTGCTAGAAATTAGGAACTTGCCTGATCGCCTGAATTCAAGCTATCTGCATCTAAATCCTCATCATAATGAGTCCGTGGGAGATGAGATGACCAGAAATTTCCCCATTCCATGTTGATTACCTAATCAATAAAGCCAATTCCAAATAATTCTTACAGTCCAAACTCCATAAGATTAACTGAAGGTGCAAAATGAATATTCACTGATATATTCAGCAAGAAAAGTGTACTTAGCAAGATTATAGAGTGGAAAAATGAATAGTAAAAGGTGAAAGGTTACCATGCTACCAGATTTTGCAAGTTGGCATTTAGTTATTGCATCTGCACGCTCTACATAACATGCATTTGTTCCTGTCCCAATAATTACTGCAGCCATCACATCTTCATCATAATAGCGTGCTCTAGCAAGAGCTCCAACAGTATCATTAACCTAATTTTGTCAAATCAAATACAAGCCTTTGAGGACACTCATTTTGTAACAAACTTACAAGCCTTGCAGCCATTTAAATCATGTCAAAATTAAAACAAATAAAATCAGCATGCTAACATATTTTCTCAAGACAACTGCTATGAAAATTTGAAAATTTCCTGTTCGCAAAACCACGATACTGTTGACTTGCAAAGTCGAGACAACTACTATAAAAAATTATGTTCACAACACCACGATGCTGTTGACCTTGCAAAGTCTAACATATTTGGTCGAGACAACTACTATGAAAATTTTCCATTTGCAACACCACAATGCTGTTGACCTTGAGTCAATCTATTTTGTTAGCTCTGTCGAGCTCTGGAATAATAAAGATGGGCAATTTTAAGACTACAAGTAACTGATCAATTTAACAAACTATGTGATAAGCCCTGAAATTATATTATTCAGAATAAGTGTAAGCAAGAAAACAACTGAAATGATAATCACATGGCTCTAGAAAAATCTAACATGCAGTATCAATTTCTTAATTATCAACTATATCAATGAAAAGATGAGTTATATTAAGCATACCAAAGCTACAACTTGCATATTCAGCCCTTTTTGAGAAATCGCCTGCTGTAAACAAAGCCCAATATCTTTTCCAATCTGTAAAATACCAAATATGCTATTAATACTCTGCAGTCACTTTCAAATATATCATACATATCTTCAAAGACTGGATGTTCTAAATTGTTTAAAATGTTTACTGTCTAACTGAAATTTCTCATAACATCCACCCATGTAAATCAATTATCAGTTACTTTGCTAATGGGTACGATTCCATTAGCATAACTACTCAGAAGATACTTTAAAAAATTAAAGGTTACAGAAAGTTACTAATGGCATGTTAGATAATATTCACCAAAGTTCTCATGAAATAATTATACTTCAAAGCAGACAAAGAGATTCTTGATAATCAAGCATAGATACAACAAAATATATGAAGTCGTTTTATATAAGTACCAGATTTCATGGATCTTGTTTACTTGAACCTGCAAGTTGCTTCAAAAATGTGCCCGCAAACTTATAAATTACCAACTCACAAGATCACACTTCAAATGACTTAATACAACTTAAGGAACACAACCAATTTCCTATACAAGGATGTTCTCAATGGCAACTTCAGTGTTTGTTGGATGCAGATGACTAGGCTGCAGGCAGCAAGAAAACCAGCATAACAGCAAAGGTCACAATTTCTTCAAATATGTTTACAAATTAGTTCTCACTCTAAATATCTATTGGGCTACATGGAGTATGCTTAAGGGTCTCAATGATAGAATCACTAAATCAGTGACATGTGGTGGCAATATACCCCCGTGGAGTTTTCTTCACATCTAAAAGTTCTAATCACTGAGTTGCACATAGAAGTATGTTTAGGGACCTTGATGAAACAACCCATGAAAATTACGGAAATCAGTGTTTGTGGAAATTTGTCCACCAGATGCATCCTTTCTAACCAACAATTTATTTATCTTTTCTACATTAAGTGTCCTATGATCCTATCACAATTATCAAACTCACCTTTCCTATAGCCCAATGTTACAATGGGAAACCTCATACACATACTAAATTAGCTTTTAATTAACATTGATTAGCTGTTATCTTCTGACTAATCTCAATATCCTCATCCCCTATTGGAGGACCCGAGGAGGAATGCCAGCTAAGAAAAAGGTATTTTCATCTAACTTGAGAATGCAGATTTTCCAGCTTATCTCAAATATTATTTGTATTTACATTGAGGTGCAATGTATCAACGTTATGCTTTTTCTTATTTCATCCCTTAATACTAATTATCAACTGGAAAAATACAAATTCCATTAATTTTCTATAATCCACTGTCAAAGCCCTAATTTAATTAGCTACTTCTGAAATACCACTCAAACAAATAAATAAATAAAAATGTCAAAAAAACTTGGTTTTATGTTTTTTTCTGAAAAAGAAAATTTGTTGGACTATTTTCACATTACAACTGTACTGTTCCCTATAATTCCCAGATGCTCCCTTATTCTTCTCTTTTCATTTATAATTTCTCAACGTAAAACATATTTACACTAAGTGAGAACAATTCAGCTTTGTTCTAACTTTTTTGCATAGGCTTAGGTGAATTAACTTTATTGTTTTAAGGCGTGTAGAAGAAAATGGATTCTACATGCATACACAAAGTCACCATATCTAAAAGAAATGCAACTCTTCTCTTTCTAAACTGGCTTACTTACATTATGCGCACAGTTCACGTTTGTTTTTTCCGTGAACTTTGATTACTTAAACTTAATTCTCTAAGAGATGTCAAAGAATGCGACTTCTATATGTTAATACAAAGTAACAATTTACAGAAAATTTACAATTGTATACTTTCTTCTGTGGCTTATATCACCTGAAGCTCTAAATTTGGCTAATGCACATCGATGAATAGGTCAACATAGCTGTCAATTCTGCATGATGCCACTAAAACTTGCTTTTTACCACTCAATTTTATTTGTTGGGGCTCTTTAGTCCACTACTATTTTTGCTAGCAGACAAACTACTCACAGGATTGCATGTTACTTACAAAACATATAGTTTCCATGTCTGAACCCAGTATACCTGCTTTAGGATACCAAAAGAGCAATCACTCAACTGTGGACAACACAACTTCACTGCAAATCATTCCCTCTCAATACACTATATCTGTTAAGTACAATGGAAACTCTGACTCAGAATACAATCCTGATTCCCTTTCCTAAATTGACAAGATGACTGATGTTCATGCTCTGTTCAGTTTCTAGCAGCAAAGATCACCCGAGACAAATGTGTATATCAGATGTTAGAATGAACCACAAAAAGCTGTCGTCTTCATAATGGCCCACCGACAGCAACAAAATACATGTAAAATAATTGGGCATAGACAGGTCCAATTCTAAGTGAACGTTGCTTCTTTAAATCAATTACCTGATTTGTCCTTCGTCAAACATTCTGCTTGGACTTGAGATGTAAACTGGGCTGTGTCTTATGCTTTAGTCTCTGCATTCATTTACTCAGTGTGTACCTAATGGTTACAAATCTAACTGTGTATGCAGGCAAAGAGACCTACCTCCACACTGAAAATGTAATCCACAAGATCAATAAGGTTTGCAAATGACTGGTGTTTCATTGCCATTTATCAACACGAACTTACCAACTTTGGCAAAGTATATAATTTCAAGGAATGAGCTATTCATTAACTAATAAGTTGCTCCCAAAACATCCCAAGAGGAATAACCCAGACTTTTTGAATCACCCTAAACCAAGATTTAGTGTGCTCCAAGTTGCTACAAAACGGTGTAATCCCATAAAAAATCTGTTTCCAGACAATCTCCTGTATACATGTACTCAAGTGTAGACAAACCTCGGGAGAAAGTGTAGACAAAATTACAGATATACACCCTTTACATAAATTTGAAGGTTTGTTATCTAAGATATGACTTAAGTGTACTTCTCAACCATACAGCCACTAAGGACTTCTTCCTAGCCAAATATGCCACATGGCACCCCAGCAGATTTGGAGCACCACTTACAGATTCCTATGTGGCTTCAGGTCAAGTCTTATGGGCAGTATGGGAATGTTCAATGCTTTGACCAAAACCAACTACATGTTATCTTATTTCCCAGTGAGAATAAAACACTCACGTTATTTATTTCAAAAAGAAAGGTGAAAAGTTTAGGGACGACATCATAAAACAGTCTCAATGTCCACTGCTTTGATGTTATTTTATAAAGCAGCTAAGTCAAGAAATTTGAGGAAAAGGTTTTCATATTAAAAAGAGAGAACCCAAATAACAAAGATCATGGTTCAGATATATCTACAGAGTACAGATGATAAGAACTTTAGACTTCCCTGCGGCAAGTTCAATGCACACTCTAGGCAAAAAAACAGGCATCATGTTAATTACTGATCCAAGAAGCATCTTAAGATTAGTCATGTAATATCATATATTAGAGACGAAAAACATTTCCCCGTGCATGTTCATGCATGTGCACCAACTTGCTTTCTTCCTAATGAAGAAATATTAAAAGTTAAAACAAATAAAAGTCTGGAAACCTTACTATGAACCAATGATTCACAGATTAAAAGCTAAAACTCACCGTGTCTTCTATCTGGAAACCTTTTGTCCATTTAACAAGTATGCCTGAAGAAACGGACGACTGCTTCATTGGAAAAGAGAAAGTAAACCCAAGCTCCCTTTCTCCTGAATGAGTCTGCAAACCATCACCTTCGCTTTGCACAAAGGCATCTAGTTTTGAAGCAATAAAATCAAATAATTCCTGCATACATTCAAATACATAAATACAAGTATAGTGCTTACTTGGAAAAACTATAACCAGACCTAAAATTCATGCAACTTCTGCATTATTAAAGTGTTGCATGCTTTGGGTGAGAAGCTATTCATGGTATACAAGCTGGAAATGACAAAAAACATAAAAATCATGAAATACTTAAACTCATAAAAAGACACTATTGGGAGTTGGCATSGCATAAAAGGAAACAAGATTGGAATGTATGTCTGTATGTTCAAGTAGCATAACCACATATTATGTTTATCGGCTTGGTCAGAGAAGGTCAAAATGGTAATGAACAAGAAATTCCTTTCAGATAAAGGTATGCATTTTACCTACCTCGGTTGTTCCAGACATTAGATCTGGAGGAATAGACACTTCTTGAATGTTGGGATTCATAATTCTTCCGCCTTCAAGTTGAACTCGTAATACCCTGAAATTAGTCCCACCTAAATCCAATGCATAATAAGTTCCCTTCTCATCCCTGCAAAAATCATGAAAAACAGTCATTGATGAATGGCACCTAATCTCCCCACACTATTCCCCAGCAATCAAAAATATGAAACCTATGAGAAATCCATCTGACATGTGCTTTACTAAACTGCACTCAATCAAATCCTCAAATGCAAAAAAAGTGAACAACTTTAAACACCAGCAAATCCATTGTTTCCCACCCATCAGGCTGTGGTCTAGTGGTTGGGACAAGGTGTCAACATGCAAATGACCCGGGTTCAAACCCCAGCACACATAGAGCCCTGGAACAATATGTGTGCTAGTCAAGTTTGATGGCTACTGTTGTTGAAGTGCGACCATGCTAATGCAGAGATGGGGTTCATAGGKGYCCCCACAGATCAAAAGAAGCATTCACCCTTACCATAAGAACACTCCATTGTTTCCCAGCAACTACCATAAGAAAGGGCTACAAGAAATCCATTCAAATATGTTTTTCCAAACTGTGTTCTACCTATTCCTCAACATAAAACAAGTGAACCCTAGGAAGGTCAAATTCCCCAGTTAATCAGCTCATGATTAGGTAATCAAACCATGACTCCCTGACAATCATATAATAAATGGCCTACCAAAAATCCATTGGATATATGCCTTCCAATACTGTGGTGTACCTTGTGAATGCCGAAAAAGAGACCCACATCGAACACCTAATTGCTTCATCATTCCCCAACAACCATGGAAAAAAAGCTACAAAAAATGCCTTCAATATATGCTTCCGTAAATGATTTTGTACCAAATCATCAATTCAAAACAAGAGAACCACGGTAATGCCAAGTTTCCCAGGTGTACATTATTCATCCATTATTCCGTAAGAACCAACACATAGTAAGGCGTATATGATTCATCCGTTATTCCTTAAGAACCAATCCATAGTAAGGGCTACAAGATATGCTTCTTTGCAAGTTTTTCAACCAACTGCGCTCTTCCTACTCTACAATATGAGGCCTGTACAATTCATCCATTATTCCTTAAGAACCAACACATGGTAAGGGCTATAAGATATCCTTTATTGCATGTTTTTCAACCAGCTGCGCTCTTCCTACTCTACAATATGTGGCCTACATGATTCATCCGTTATTCCTAAAGAACCGACACATAGTAAGGGTTACAAGATATCCTTCTTTGCAAGTTTTTCAACGCTCTGCCTACTCTACAATATGAGGCCTACATGATTCATCCGTTATTCCGTAAGAACCAACAAATAGTAAGGGCTACAAGTTATCCTTTTTAGCACGTTTTTCAATAAGCTGCGCTCTTCCTACTCTACAATATGAGGCCTGCACGATTCATCCGTTATTCCTTAACAACGAACACATAGTAGGGGCTACAAGATATCACTTTTTGCATGTTTTCCAACCAGCTACGCTCTTCCTACTCTACAATATGAATAAAGGGCAAAATGATGTTAATCGAGCTAGAGCTCGTGATAGTAATCGAGGTTCGATTATAAGTCCATGTTCATTGCTGTAGTCTTCGTACTAAAGCTTCAGCTATTCCAGGAAAAGAAAAAAACACAAGCAAGCTTGACATCACAGTGCCAGGCGAAGTAATTGGGCTATTGAAACTCGGTAAACAATCACAGACACATCAAATATGGGGTCTAGACCAAAAAAGACTGAGATAAGACAGTCACTACTGCCAACCCAACATGCAACTCGGATTCAAGACATCGAAATCAAACAAACTCAATAAATTCGCATCCAAGGTATTAAAATCCGAGGTTTTGACGAGCTAAATGCTATCAGAAAATAGAAAAAGATTCAACTTGGTCATTTGTTGCGGTTCTTTTTATAAATACCCGGTGGGCAGGCTGTCGACGAAGGTAAGCAGCATCTTGAGCTTACTTCCCCCCTCAGAGGCCAATCCAGCGTGCATCTCCACGGCCATGGCGTCAACCAGCTGCCTCAATCTCTGCAAAGGAGTAGAGCATCCCTCCTCGAAATCCCGCAGAATGCCCACCACACGATTCCACTTACCC
Source organism: Picea mariana (assembly GCA_032191745.1). Lineage (NCBI taxonomy): Eukaryota > Viridiplantae > Streptophyta > Pinopsida > Pinales > Pinaceae > Picea > Picea mariana. The sequence continues at coordinate 19,806 of JASDQU011400521.1, read as the reverse complement.
CGGCTCCTCACCCGCCTCGTCACCAGCAAAGCCGCAACAGTACACGACACCGCAGCGCAAGCCACAGCCAGTCCCAACGCCGCCTTACCCATAACCCCCACTCCAATACCACCCGCCTCGGAAATCTCCCACAACCACCAGAAATAACCAGAAATTATTGCTAATTACCCAGCAGCAGCAGAAGAAGGCATTCATCGAGCCAAGCCATCGCTCAAATAGAACCCAAGAATCCAAATCCAACAGAAATTCGCCTCTCAGAGTTCCTTCGACCCCAGAAGAGTCAAACCAACCAAGCAATCGAATAAACTGTCATGTCCTGAGAAAATGCATTTTGAGATTCCAAGAACCCCCCGCTCCCCACCGGAAGAATGCTTCGTCGGTCCTCTTAAGCCGGGCGCATATTCCCGAGGACCATACGGGCGGCTGGCTGGCTAGTCAAAGATATCAATTCGATTTCCGAGACGCCAAATGCATCAAAATCCTTCAAACACGAACACCCGCAAAAACGCAAGAACCGCCGTAAGATCGTCGGCAAAGCACTCGAATTTGCAGGCAAATTACTCGACGAAATGTCTGCACTTCGATGACGCAATTTCCCAGAGTTTATTTTTATTTTTATTTTCTGCTCTACGCCACGAGAAGGCGAGGGCGGTTGAGGGGGCCCTTGGCAACCATGAATCTGCACCCAGTCTTCATCACATCAATCCCATTCAAACCCGAAAAAAAACCCAAATATTTTAAAGGGCACATTTTGAAAAAAAGAAAAGAAACCCTCGGTAGTTTTTTGCTCTTACTATTACTATCTGTCCGTGTCTCTGCTTCAAACCTGGGACTTAGCGGCAACCATAACGGTGCCGTCCCCCGGCCGTCTGTCTTGACGGCAGTTGTACGTGGTGGGCTCCTCCTCCGCCACTAATATACCCGTATATACGTACTCTTGTCGCGGCGTARATACAGTCCTTCGCCAATGTTTTGCACGTGTGAAAAAAGGCGAACATGTCCAGCTATATATATTATTTGCTCAAATGCGAATATTCTCTATGTGGACGTCCAGTTCATCTCATCGTATCGAAAGTCCACCTGGAAAAAACACCTGTCAATGTTCGAAATATTTTCCTGTTCTAAAAAAACGAGCTGTCGCTGTCATAGCAGTGTTATCGGTGGTGTGGGGATTGTACGCATGTCTACGTGGCCAGCACGCTTCTCACACCAACCTCCCCTAAACCAATTCCACACAAAATAATATAATAAAATTTTGATTTTATATAAAAAAAAATTGAAAAAAATAGTCCTTAGTCGTAAGGGTGGTTGTTGTTGGTCAAGTGTTGGAGTTCGTTCCCGATTGGCCGAGTCCGCATTATATGTGGGGCCCATCTCAAAGGTCATGGGACTCCTTTTAAAAAAAATTTAAAATTCAAAATTGCTCTGACCGCACCCGTGCAAGGTGTTAGTGAACCCCACATAAAAAGGTGGGAACACCACTTCTCAACATCTTGTCTCTCACTAGAAACATCTATAAACAAGCGATATTATATTTCACAACATGGTTTTGTCATAATGTATGATATAAGGTGTATGGTTGAACTCGTTAGTGGTGTTAAGGGTTGGTTCTTCTTTATAGTCAACAAGTTACATAATTTTGAACACATGTATAATAGGATCTAATAATTGACAATCTGACTAGCTTTTTTTTTTTTTGACATTATTGTTCTTTCTTTGTCAATTTAGAGTAATTTCATTCAATTTCATGTTGATTTTTTTTTTTTAAATAATCAACATGAACATGGGGATGTGCATTTGTGAAAGAGAATTTATGGCTATATTGTCAACATTATTGATATATATTATGTTAAATTCACTTAAGATTTGTAATTGGGCCCAATTGTTATTGTAAGTATTCATGTACAATAAATATGAGGATGACATAGGTATGACTTGAACCTTATCGGAGCTTTAATATTCCCTTGCTTTCATCAACTCAACAAGTCACTATTGTCAAAAATATGTTTTGGTAAACAAAACTATGGATTTAGTTGTAGTCTAAACGTTATACAAATTTGCTCTTTTTCGACAGCTCAAAATAATGGGAATAGAAATCGACATTTTTTACCTAAACTCTGACAAGAATCATTTTGGATTGATGGAATTGCAAACATCAATTGTTGACATTGCAAAATTAGCGAATTGGGTCTAGCCCGAGCGATTGTGTGAAGAAGTGTTGTCCTCCCCACCTAGGTTCAATCCCCACAAGTGGCATGGTGAGCTCTTAAATGAGTATATTGTTGTCATGGACTTGAGCCATGTGTTGACAAAGCCTAGAGCTTCTATAGAATCCAATTTACCTTGGGTATTATCCTCAGAACGAGGGGAAGTGCCCAATGGGTTTCCCCATAATATGTATAAGGTTGCAATAGAGGTATTTGAGAGTGTTGAATCCATTTATGCATTAAAAACAATGATTTCAACAACCCAAAATTGCAATTTCAACAAAGATTTTATGGATGGATTCTAGTGGTGGCATATTGGAAAAGGTCAAAATCGTAAATTGTTTAGCCGTCTTCATGAAAGTATATCAACTTACCACTAAAAACAACAACAACAAAATTGGTATTACAATCACGTACTTTTACTTGTGTATAGGGCCCCTAACAACCAAAATCTTTGTTTTCAAACCAATACATGAAAAAAATGAATGAAGCAGAGTTGAAGCAAAAGACAACAATAATCCTCCCATGAAACCAAAAAAACAACCAAGAACTAGATCGAGACTTCATATGCAAAACCAAGTGATAATAAATGCAACTGTAAAAAAATCGCAGTGTAATAAAAAGATCCTCCACTAATGAGGTATGTATGTAATGAGAAACCCCCTTGCAACACTGACATACCAAGTTGCCAAAACAATATCAAGTTAGATTCAAAAATACATTATGCAATGCCACCAAAATTTACAGTGACAATATGTTTCATTGCAAAAACCTACATATCGAAACACTTGAAGAACTTATGTACATTGAAGCATAAGAGAACATTACTCAATGTGAATGGCCCAAAAAAGTAGTTGTGAACAAGCTTTGTGGCTTACCATCAAGCCCATAATAATTGTGCTCAGTGTGATGAACTTATGAAAGCAACTACAAAATCATTGATAAGGTAGTATCTTGTGGGGAGCGCAGGCGTTGAACACTATGAGTATAAAATCTATGAAATTCGCCCAAGGCTTGCATTTGGGCCCAACCATTATTGCAAGTATTGATGTACAACACACATCAACATGTCATATGTGTGACTTGAACCTCATTGGGGGCTTTAACATCACATTTCTTTCATGAACCCAACAAGCCATTGTTGCCAAATGTTTTTTGGTAAATAAATCTATGGAATTATATCAACTTAGCATAAAAAAGAGCAATGAAATTGGATTTACAATCATCAACCTTACTTGTGTATGAGATCCCTAAGAACCAAATTCTTTGTCTTTAAACTTGTACACAAATAAAACGGATGAAACAAATTTGAAGCAAAGACAACATTAGTCCTCGTGTCAAATAAAAAAAAAAGGCCAAGAACAAAGTCTAAACTCTCATATATAATTAACCAAGGGATAATAAACACAATGGTAAAAAAATCACAGTGTAGTAGAAGGATCCTTCACTTATGAGGTATGTGCATAATGAGAAACCCCCTCGCAAAACCGAGATACCAAGTTGCCAAAACAATAACAAGTTAGGTTTAAAAATACATTTTGCAACGGTGTCACCAAAACAATAACAAGTTAGGTTCAAAAATACATTTTGCAATGGTGTCACCAAAACAAA
>JASDQU011400520.1:53916-70938 GCA_032191745.1 Picea mariana | reverse complement strand
GACTAGACTAGGTTGCAGTTTACTCCTATAACTATTGGTGTGTGTCCATATCACTCTAGACCACCACTATGTTGCATTGGATTCTCCTCCAGTGTGCATTAGTTGAGTTATACAGAGTATATCATGTGTAAATTATCATTCATTTTTTTTGGTTAATGAGAATTCTTCCATTATTTATCTCCTGCTTCTTTTTTCTCATATTTTCTCTGCAACTTGTGTATGTCATTTTCTAGCTAGATCTATTATGTGATGGTTCAACACATTTACAGGGCATAGGTTTAAACAAGTCAGAGTTTTAACTCCAAAATTACATTTGGTGCTATGGATAGCATCACTTTTTGATTCGATGGTCAATTTTAAGGTTTTGTCATCTTGTCAAGGCCATGATTTCAAGCAAGTTGCAATTTTAGCCACCCCCCCCCCAAAAAAAAAAACAAAAAGGTGCTACCAGTAGAACCGCTTTTTTATTCTAGGGTTTATTTTGTTGTTTTTAATGCAAAAATATGGTTTTTTGGGGCTAAAGTTCTTGTTTTGAGGCCATAGTTCTCATTAAGTTGGTAACTTTGTTGGTTGTGATGTTGCAGTTTGGGATTCTATTTTGGGAATCATGCTACAAGGTTTGCTATGAAATGAAGGATAAATCTAACTAGGGTTTGAATCTATGTATTGGGTATGAAGCAAAGAGTGATGTTGAAGCATGAAAGTTAAGGGTATGATTATGCTATGAAATATTACATGAAGTATTAAGCATGCAGGTGAAGTAAAAAGTACTCTTTGTATAAATATCTTAGGCTGTTGCCTATACAAGTCTTATTGAGTTGGTGCTCAGTTGAGGAGATTGGTGTCTCTAGTAGATTCATACCTACACAATATCTTGATGAGTTGGTGCTCAATTGAGGAGATTGATGTCTCCAATAGGTTGGTACCTACACAATATATTGTTGAGTTGGTGCTCATCTCAGGAGATTGGTGTCTCCAGCAGGTTGGTGCCTACAAACATTTATAAAGATAAGATTTTTTAGTTTTCTCCCACAAGGGTTTCCACATTAAATTCTGTGCATTGTGATTTGAGTTTATATGTGCTAATGAATTATTGATGAATGGTTGACTAAAGTAAAAAGTGTATTAGATCGATTCACCCCCCCTCTCAATATAATCATAAGTTCAACACTTTTGAGGTACATGGACTTCATCAGAGACGAGAAGGTAAGAATTAATAGGTTCCTAAGTGGGTTGCCATCATTTTACAAGGATAAGATCCAATTTGATGAGACTGGAACTTTGGAAGAATTCATTAGGAAAGATAATTATTTGTATGAAAAAAACAAAGGAAAGCCAACTTTCCAAAAGGATTGGGATGATAATAAGAAAGGAAATATGGATCAAAGAAAAAAAGGGTTCAAGCTACTTTTCGTCAAGAACAAATCTAAAGCATATCATAAAGGGTATCCAACACAAGGTGAATTTTTTTTTATAGATTCCTTGGGAAAGAAGCTAAGAAAACATCCCATAAAGTGTTGGGGATGTGATAGAGACCACTTGTATAAGGATTGTTTTCACAAGGGAGATAGGATGAGGATTGTGCACAATATTTGGGAAGTTGATATAATGGTTGGCATGGGAAGGTGCATGCCAAATATTTATGCACCCTTTGAAAACAGACAAGTAGACTACCAATCCCATATGATTGAGGTAGGAGGTAAGATTGATAATGAACCCATGTCTATTTTGATTGATTATGGAGATAGTCATAACTATATAGATACAAAAATAGTTGAAAAGTTTAAATTGAAGAAATGTAAGCATGAAAAATCTTGGTTGGTTCAACTCACTAATGGAACCAAGATGAAAATCAATGAACTTATCAAGTATTTCTCAATTAGTGTGAATGGATTTAGCACTAAGGAATATTTAAACATCATACCACTTAGTTAATATGATTTATTAACTAGTATGGATTGCTTGGACAAGCATTGTCTTGTACCAGATTGCTACAACAATGCTTTCACATGCCTTTATGAAGAAGTAAATTCAAGTATGGTGCAAGGTATTTTGAGACCTACATCCGTCAAATATATTTTAGCATTACAGATGAAGGAGTTTTATAAAAGGGTGCCAAATTTATGTAGCTCATATGAAATATATAGAAAAGGATAAGGAGACAAGTCTTGAAGACTATCCGATTTTGAAGGAATATGAAGATTTGTTTGGAGAACTATGAGGATTACCACCAAAAAGAGATATTTACTTCTATGTTGACTTAATTCCTGGAGATTCCCCAATGTCCAAAACTACCGACAGAATGAGTGTTGGAACCTCAGGTTCTGATGGTTCATCACACTTTTCCTAGAATTAGTCATTCAAGAGAATGAACAGCATCTAGAAATAGTTGATCGAGTGATTGACCAGATATCTACATTAGTCGGTCATGTATTCAACAAACCTATCGGTCGAACAATCAAAAAGTAGTAATCCAAATGAACAATCGACTACCAGTTGGAGACATGGACGACCAGGTTGAGCATCCTTGTTGAATCAACTAGATAACACAAATTTGATGGATTTAACTCTAACCGCTAACAATTGTATGTGGAAAATATATTTCCAATTCCAAGGAAGTTGGTTATATATTAAAGTTATAAATAGTAGGCCTGATGGTTCATTATTAATGTAAATTTTTTTGAAGTGAACATGTGTGAAGATGTTCAAAATGCATTGTGATTCTCTGATCACAATTCCCTATGATTAAGTGCTATAACAATGCATTTAGACACCACAGATTATGTTTCAAATTTATTCATCTTCTGTTATTTTCATTTATTTTTTATTTTTTCCATATCAGGTTAAACCCAATCCCCAACATGGTATCAAAGTGATTGGTTGTGACCTTGCATGTTGTCCATAAATCATGTTGTGTTGGATCTATTGTGTGATTGACTCTGGGTTGCTGATTTGTTGACTATAACTTGTGGAAATATATTATATTTGTCTAGATATGGAAGATGGATTCAAAGATAAATAATGTAGTTTTAAATGGATCAAATTATAATTTAAGGGCACTAGACATGGAAACCCTACTGAAGAGTAAAGGAATGTGGAAATATATGAAGGCTTTGATTCCATATCCAACAGATGAATAGGAAGAAAACATTGTTGATGGAAAGAATGATGAGGCTATCGGTTTCATCATGACCTATATCCCGTGGGATATTCAATTTCGCATTAGTTGAATTGGCTACCCTCATCGAGTCTAGAATAATTTGAAGACTCTATTTGATAGATTCGATCAAAATTAATGTCATACAATTGGAGAAAGTGTTGATCTCTATGGATCCTCATTCTTTTGACATAAACGAGGACTATTTGGTGCACGTAAAGGAAATTAAATTAAATTGGACTAATGTGGAGAGAATTCTCTTAAGAAAGATGGACAACTCATCGAGATGGTCCTAATGAATTTGAGAATAACATTTGAAGTCTTTGTTTTGACTTTCCACACAAACTGGTTGGCACACATGGAATATGGTAAGGAATACACCTTTGAAGCTTTATGTGGCTTACTGATTATTGATCAACAAAAATTTCTTGATGAAGGAAGGCTTGGTAGTAAACATCAAGCTCACTTTCTCAAGGAAAATGAAAATTTGAATCACAAGGAAAAAGGAGTGTTTTATACCCCTATACAAAAACCTAGATAGCTCAACCAAAAACCTAAAGGACAGAGAGATGCACTCCATTAGATTTCAAAGAAGAAGACATGTCAGTACTATGGAAATACTGTACATGTGGAGAAGTATTGCTACAAGAAGATATATGACCTAGAGGAGAAGGTCAAAATCATTAAAGGAGACATGTCATGTTTTCATCGACCCATTGATAATTTCACCTTCCAAGTCAAAACCTCTTAAGCATTGCTTTCTCATTCTACACAGAATGAATGGGTAGCCGAATCTGGTTGCAATCATATTATGGCTAAGGATTATTCCTTATTGACATCCTTAGATAAATATATGGAGAGAAAGATCTATGTTATGCATTATTTTTCTCTTGACATTATTGGTCACGGTGTTGTTCCCTCTCAACATGGGAGAATTGTCAATCTCTATAATGTACCGAATCTCAATGTAAATCGGTTTTCAGTTTCTCAATTATCACAAATAGGTAATATTTTGGAGTTTTGTCTATATCAGCTCTTTGTTTGATATTTTAAGAAACGTCATTCGATTTTCATCAGAGAATTTCTTGAGCCGAAGGACAACTTGTATAATTTTTGTGACATGACTCGACCCAACTCCAAATCGACTGCTCTTGTTGCTCACATTGATGAATGAAGTTGACCTTGGAATGAATGACTTGGACACCTAAATTTTCAAAGTTTTCATTTGATGGAAACTAAAATTATGTTTGTTGGTCTAACTAAATTTCCCCCCCCTGATGGAGTCAATAAAGGATGTGTGATTGACAAGCATCATTAGGAATCCTTTGACTCTAGAAAAGAATGGTGAGCATAAAACCTCATGGATTTGGTTCACAGTGATATATGTTGCATCAATCTACCTTCCTTAATAGGTGCAAGGAATATTTTTACCTTTATTGATAATATCTCTCATTTCACTTGGGTTTATTTCATAAAAAACAAAAATCTTGTCTTTGAAAAGTTCAAAGAGTTTAGAGTCTTTGTTGAAAAGCAGTGTGGTCAATCGATAAAGTTCCCAAGATCATAAAATGGTGGTGAGTATGTGAATAAACCATTTGAAGAATACTTGGTTCGATCTCGTATTGATTGGAAGTGGTTGGTCCCTCATACCCCTCAACATAATGGTGTTGTAGAATACAATAATAGGACATTAGTCAAAATGTCTAGATTTCTTTTGTAGGCCAAGAATTTTCCTCCTTGCTTTTGGTATGAAGTTGTTTATTGTGCAAACTATCTTCTCAATGGAATCTTGACTCGATATATTCCTTTGGTGACTCTAGTCAAATGATAGTGTGGAAGGAATCTCTCAGTTGACCACCTTTGTGTGTTTGTATGTGTTTCTTGGGATCATATTTTTTATGATTGCAGAAAGAAGTTATATTTAAAGAGTCTTGCTTGCATCATGATGGGCTACTTTGAAGATTCAAAATCCTATCGACTATTTTAACCTATATAAAAACAAATCATTATCAAAATAAATGCATGGTTCGATGAGACATCTTTCGGCATAAAGTTGTTGAATGCGTCGTCTAGATTGTTATAGGATGATCACTTTGATGTTATTTCTGACTTAATTTCTTTTGTTCCATTTTTAACTCCTTTGAATTGACAATCAAACTTTGTTCCTATTTCATCTAATCCATCAACCTTTGAGTTGATTTAATAGTTGATCTCCATTTCGACTGGTCCACCATCCCCTTGGACTTAAATTTTTCCAAATTTTGATCGACCTTCTACAGTGAAAACAATTTTCCCTTGTCTTGTCCACCCAGATGGTCTGCCAAGACACTTGAAGTTGTCAGTCCTAGTGCCAGTGATATTTCTTCAAGATGAAAAACTCACAGTCACAAGTATCATGCCATTATTTCCTTGATGACTCTCATGCCTAAAACCTCTAACCCTATTACCTACTTAGATGCATAAGGAAAACCTTAATGGGACCATGCTATGTATAAAAAATGGGATTCTTTGTTGACGAATATGATCAAGGTGGATATCGGTGGCAACCCACCTATTCCACTGGCTCAAAAAATAGTTTTCCACCTTGGCAGTTTTTCGATAGTTTTTTGGGTTCCAAACTTTCAGGGTCATTTTGAGGCCGTAAACAACATTTTTTGGGTATTTGGGACCCAGAAAAATGGAAAATGCACTTCCCTTGGCTAGTTTAAAATTGTTCTTCTCAGCCAGACCTTTCCAACGGGCTATCGTGCGCCTAAAACGGAGATCGTATGCAAAAGTTATGACCCAGGGAAGTTGATGTACTAACTTACCCAAACGGGGGCCACATGACATTTGGTGCTTCATCTCCTAGGGTTAGGTTTTTGGATGTCTAGGGTTTTTGACATTCCTGTTTACTGTAAAAGGCCTTTAGAGACTCATTGTAACCATATTATTTTGAATGAGTGCAATTGTCACATCTCTTCTCAGAGATAAGCCACCACCATTCGAGCAAGCTTGTTTTCCGCTGCATTTTACAGTTTCAACTTATTTCCTTATTGAATAGAAAACCAATTTTACTGTATCTTTGTTATTTTGTGTTAATAATATTTTAATAATCTGTATTCATTTCATTTTTCTCATAAAATCTAGATCAGTGGTATCAGAGAAATCTGCTCCTTGTCATCTTAATGCATGTCTCCAACGAGGTCAGGGTACAAAGAATTAGGTCTCATGCTTGTTTCTCTTAAGGAAAAAAGCTCTTGCATGCCCAAGAGACCTCTCATGGTAGTAGAAAAGAAAGATGACACGACAAGAGATCCTTTAAAAATGTTTCTTGAGGAATCCCTCATGCAATAGAGGAACAATATGATGGATAGTTTCACACAAATCCTTCGGCGTCTACCAACATGTGACGCATCTTCCACGAGCGGAGGCACCGCCCCCTTCAAGGTACAAATAAACTTCGATATTCCTATATTTGAAGGTCATATAGATGCAGATGTTGTAGACAAGTGGTTGAATCTATAGAAGGGTATTTTTCTATCCATAACTTTTTGAATAGAGCAAATATTACTTTTGCGCTCCTCAAAGTCGCTCCCCATGTCAAAGATTGGTGGGAAACTTTTTGTGAGAAAAAGGAAACAGAGGAACCCTCATTATTTATAGTCACTACCACCTAGCAATCCTTTAGGGATTCTATTAAGGAACAATACTACCATGTCGGAAGTTATGACGATTTGTATACCAAATGGACCACACTGCGCCAAGAAAGAGACCAAGTAGGCCCATAGTTCACAAATATCTTCCATACCTTGCGCACCAAGATGGGTATCAAAGATTAAGAGAGACATCTGGTGCTCAATTATCATGGTACTCTACATAGATAAATCCATTCCAAAATTTAATTTATGGACATCTCATCCTTGGGCACAACCTACCGATATGTCGTCAAAATCGAGTAGAAGCTCAAACAAAAGACGCGACAATTTGGGCCAGGGAACCCCTCACAAAAAAAGCTATGAAAGGGTGGCCCCAACCCATATAACAAAGGACATAGAAATTATGGAAAATATCAAGACAACCATTCCAAGCCACAAGCAAATAAGGATACCGGAAAGACAAAGAAAGATACTAGGAAGTGGTGCGACTTCCATAAGAGTCCTTGGCATAACACTATTGAATTCCGCTCAAAGCAGTCGTTGGTGGCCGAAGTGAAAGCCTTTGAATCAGATATGGGTTTTGACTCTAAGTCATAACCATAAAGGATAAAATAGATATTGACTCGGAACCCAGTGCCACCATTGCTACTACCAAGCTCTAGCCTGGTGAACTAGATGAGCTAGAAGAAGGAGAGTGCCTCTTCCATTCACAAATGTGGGTAAAAGGCACCCTTGCACTTCATTGTTGATAGCGGTAGCCAGAAGAACCTCATCTCAGTAGAGGTCATCAAGCGGGTGGCTCTGACAACAACACCGCACCCACAACCCTACACTATTGCATGGCTCTGCCAAGGAAGCGATCTCCACCTCAACCAATAGTGTCAACTATCGTATGACATCAAGCCCTTCAAAGATAAGGTATTGTGTGATGTTGCTTCTCTCAAAGTTTGTAATGTTCTTTTGTTCCAACCTTATTTATGAAAATGTCATGCTATATATGATTCTAGGCCTCATAGTGTTATTATTACTTTAAATAGGAAATTGTACAGGATACCCGAGGCAGTCCCTCCTAGTGCTATTTCCTTGATCTCTGCCAACTAATGCAGGAAGGTCATCTCTCAGACTGGGAAATTTGTCTTCTTCGTGATTCACTCTAAGAGTGAGTGAAATATCACAACCACATCTAGGGCCTTCGCAATTGATCTCTCCGCACAATAGAAGAAAGTGGATAAAGTCGTGGAAGAATACTCAAATATCTTCTCCTCTTCTACCGGGGTACCTTTGCATTGCTAGGTCAAGCATCCCATCGATTTGACACTAGGCGTACCACTACCCAATGGTCTAGTCTACCGCCACTCTCTATTAGAAAATGAGGATATCAAGAGGTAGACCCAAGAATCTCTCCACAAGGGGAACATCCATCCCATCTCATTGCCTTGTGGGAGCCAAATCATGCTGGTTCAGAAGAAAGAAGGGACCTGGCAACTCTACATTGATTACCAAGCCCTGAATAAAATCACAATCTAAAACTGGTACATGATTCCCCAAATCGATGACCTCCTTGATCAACTCATAGGGGACAAATACTTCAGTAATATTGATCTAAAGTCTGGATACCACCAGGTCCCAATAGAACAAACAGATGTATGGAAGACTGCCTTCAAGTCAAAAGAAGGACTTTTTGAATGGTTGGTCACGCCCCTTGGTTTGACAAATGCTCCAGAAACATTTATGAGGATGATGGAAGATATCCTATGACCTTTCACGAATACTTTTGTAGTGGTGTATCTGGATGACATCCTCATCTACAACAAGACTTGGGAAAAGCACTGGCAACATATTCATCAAGTTCAACACACCCTGCGGCAACACAAACTATATGCAAACTTGGAAAAATGCTCATTCGGCATGGACAAGTTCTATTAGTTAGGCTACATCATTGATCAACATGGTGTTCATGTGGATCCAACCAAGATCCAGGTCATCCGTGACTGTCCAGCCACAACCACACTCACTGAACTTCGGAGCTTCTTGGGCCTCACCAATTTCTATCATAGGTTCGTGCTAAGATTCTCTCATATCACATGGGCCCTCAACCAAGTAACCAAGGGTGGAAGTAAGGTAAAATTTGTGTGGGGAATGTCCCTACAACAAGGATTCTATGAATTGAAGAATCATTTGTGCTCATCCTCGGTACTTTCATTATCGGACCTACAACATCCCTTTGAGATCGAGATAGATGCTTCAGACTATGTTGTGGGCACCATTATCACTCAACACGACCACCCTATGGAATATCATAGTGAGACACTATCAGATGTTGTCCGTATGTACCCTACTTATGACAAATAAATGTACTCCATTGTGCAAGCCTACCACCAGTGGAGACATTACATTCTTGGGAAGGAGACATTCATGCACACTAATCACAAGCCACTACAGTTCATGCAGACCCAAGGAAAATTTTAGAATGACCGCCATCAGAAGTGGTCAACATACTTACAGCATTTCCACCTCAACATCAAGTATAAAACAAGAAGTACCAATCGAGTTGTTGATTTCCTCAGTTGACCTCTAGTCACGACACTCACCATGGTGCTATAATCTTGTGGCCATGAGACCTTTGGATGGCCCCACCTCTACGAGACAGAACCTGACTTCTCCACCACCTACCAAATGTTGGGTGCCAACTCAGTGGTCACTGATTTCCATCTTTAGGATGGGATGTTGTGTCATATGGGCCATCTCTGCATTCCATCAAGCGAGCATGCTAAGTTGATTTGGGAAGCTCACTACAATGAGGTTGCAGGAAACTTTGGCATCGAAAAGACAGTGGCAGTGTTGCAGAAAAATTTCTAATGGCCGAAACTTCGACAGGATGTCGGCAAGTATATCAGGTCATACACCGCCTGTGCTATTTACAAATTGACCACTAAGAAACATGGCATGTACACCCCTCTTCATACTCCTAACAGGTCGTAGGAATCCATCTCAATGGACTACATGTCGAGCCTCCCATCCACCAAGAGGGGAAATGATTGTGTTTTTTTGGTTGTTGATTGCTTTTTCAAGATGGCGATTCTAGCCGCTTGCAAGAAGAACATAACAACAGAAGTCACTGCCAAGATCTTCTTTGAACAAGTATGGGTACATTTTGGGATCCCACAAACCATTATCTCAGACCATGATAGTCGGTTCCTCAGATCATTTGGGTCGAGCCTCTGGTCACTGCTAGATACCAAGCTCATCAAATCCACTACTTTCCACTCCCAGACATATGGCCAAACTAAGGTCGTCAATCGAATGGTCATACATATCCTGCACATGTACAATTCAAAACACCCCCGCACATGGGATGCGAATCTTCTCAATGTCCAAAATAGCTACAACCGAGCCCTACATAGCTCAACAGGCTACAACCCCTTTCAGGTGGGATTGGTATTCAAACCATTGGTCCCTATGGATGTTTTACTACCCCAAGCGACCACCTCGATCGACTCATCCCCTGCTCCACTAGACGCTAACAAAGCCACCCGATTCATTGAGCAGATCCAACACATCCACCAACAGGTTCAAGATATTCTACATAAGTCTAATTCTAAGTACCATAAGCACCATGATCAACATCAGGTGCCACATAAGTTTTAGGTGGGCGACAAAGTTTGGTTACAATTGCAGAAATAACACCTTACAGGGCCCCATCGGAAGTGTTTCCCACTCCATTATGGGTCATACACCATCACCAAGGCAATGGGTGACAATGATTTTGAGCTCAACATTCCCCCCTTCTTCAACGTGGCTCTCCTTCAACCATATTTCCCACCATTATTGGACACCTCAGAGATAGAAGATTAGTTGACACTAACAGAGCTCAACCCTGACTGCATGCAATAGGCATCCAGTGATTAGATTGTGGACACATAGATCAAGGGCACTCGAAAATAAAGGATCTAACTTTATTGAGTCATCAAAGTAGGGAAGCTCCTGCACCAAGGCAAGTGGCTCACCCGGGGCCAAATTCAGCAGAAATTTCCTCATCTGATGGGGGAACTCAACGAAATGGAGACCATTGCTTCTTAAGCAGGGAGGATTGATCCAGGTGGATATCAGTGGCCACCCACCTATTCCATTGGCTCAAAAAATAGTTTTCCACCTTGGCAGTTTTTCGACAGTTTTTGAGGTTCCAAACTTACTTCCAGGGCCATTTTGAGGCCCTAAACGACATTTTTTGGGGATTTGGGGCCTAGGGGATTGCTTAAGGCACTGTCCTAGAACAGCCGAAAATTGTTCTTCTCAGTTAGACCTTTGCAATGGGATATCATGCGCCTAAAACAAATATCATATGAAAAAGTTACGACCCCAAGACTTGATGTACTAACTTACCCAAACGGGGCCCACATGACTTTTGGCGCTTCATCTACTAGGGTTAGGTTTTTGGATGTCTAGGGTTTTTGACATTCTTGTTTATTGTAAAAGGCCTTTATAGCCTCATTGTAACCATATTCTTATGAATGAGAACAATTGTCACATCTCTTCTAGGAGATAAGCCGCCACCATTCCAACAAGCTTGTTTTCCATTGGATTTTACAGTTTCAACTTATTTCCTTATTGAATAGAAAACCAATTTTACTGTATCTCTATTATTTTGTGTTAAGAATATTTTAATAATTTGTATTCATTTCGTTCTTCTCATAAAATCTGAATCAGAATAACACTTGGGATTTAGTTCCCTGAACTGAAAGGAAGAACATTGTGAAGTGTTGCTGGGTCTCCAAAACCAAATTTACCTTTGAAGGTGTTCTCAAGCATCGCAAATCACACTTGGTTGCGAAGGTATTTTCTCAACAAGAAGGCAATGACTACACTAAGACCGTTTCCCCCGTCGAGAAGATGAACTCTGTTCGACTAATTATTTCCTCTGTTTCTTGATTTGGATGGTAGAGACATCATATGGATGTGAATATTTCATTTCTTCATGGCGACTGTTGGGTTCTAAATATGTCCTAAAAACAACCTCTATGCATCAGCCGAAGGTAGGTGATGGCACAAGAATTTTACTTTTTTCCTACATAGGTTCTTATTTTCCGTTTTCAATACCTCATCCCCTAGATATGAAACACCTGAAAAAGAAACATCAATCATAAAGGGAATGATAGTTGTTCCATTCAAATGAACGACACTTCCTATAAAGGGAACAACAATCGTAACAAGGGAACGACAGTCGTTACAATGGGCTGAACTAATGTTGTATTAATTGCATTGTAGTACTTGCCCAACTATATAATTTGTCAACCCGAGGTTCTTAAACTTACGAAGCACATGCAAAGTATATGCAGGATTGAAGTGGGACTAATCTAATCTAATGTTTAAGCTACAACTGAAATTGAATCATTAATCTAATGCATGAAGTTGAAACAAATGACTTGGAATTGAATTGCGTAAATGAAATTAATCTAAGAATGGAGAACTACGTGAAGGAAAAGCAATACAACATGTGAAGAGTTGAATGACACAACAACATATGTGATCTCACACCAATGAAGCAATCTTACATTACAATAATCAAATCAATATTCATAACAAAATAATGAAAGCATGGAAACCAAAACTATGAATCAAAGCTAAGAATCCCTTTCTTCCCAATAACAAATCTAAGACTAATCCAGATTTCTACTTGAATCCTAATGACTACTCATGACTACTCTTAATGAATCTTGCATGAAGAGAGAGCACTCTCTTTTGTACGTGAGAGCCTTGAATATAAGATAATCATATCATAACTACATATCTACTTTTCTCTCAACCAATTTCCCATTATTACAAAATATAATCCCTTCAAATCCTTACACACATCTCTCATATATCCTCGATAAGATATGCCAACCAAATATCTATGATATTCTCCTTGGAATAGGATTGAATTATCTCCGCAAATCTTGAAGTGGTGGAGGAAGTATTCGAGAAGTCCTTCTGAATTAATCCTTCACATTACAAAGGTCACACATTTTTGAGATATATTTGAAAACATGTCGATTTTCTAATATATAATCACAAATTCCATTTTAATACTAAAATGAATAAAGTGGAAAATAATAAGGTGAAACCCAAATATATGATATCATGAAAGGTTAATGGGGCAATGAAATGTGAAGAATGATGAAGGGAAAGGTGGATGAAAATATGACATTTATGAGCCCCAACATACCCCCTAACTGAACTTGTTGCATGTCTGCATGCAACTGTGCATGGATCTTCTCAAAAAAAAATTGGCATCTAAATTTCATGTTTGAGTGATGATAATGAATGTTTTTAGGATGGGATTTACATGAGAAACAATTGACATTTTCTTATGGTTGGTTCTTGTGTCACAACCATGAATATAAAGAATGTTGGTTCTTGTGTTAACAACATTCATTTCGTTATTTTTTCTCTTGATGTTATGATAATAATTTACCCATATTCTTACTAGAAAATATATGTTATCAATGTGCATAAGGAAACATCACTGAGTATAAGAAATCCATTTTTCATATTTTTGAATCATGCCAATATGTATATCAATGCTTATGAAGAAAAGTGAAATAGAGTATCGTTGGAAAATAAATGTTGGTAAATGGAAAATGAGATGAAAAATGGAATGATAGTAGTGGAAAAATGGAGTGGTGATAGTGAATAAATTCCCCTAGCCTCCAACTGAATTGGTTTCATGTCTACATGCAATGTGGCATCAGTCATAGAAGTGAAAAGGAAAGGGAGCTTGGTGAGGGAATTTTTGAAATTATTCATTGATAACAGTTGAGGAATTACATGATTAAAGTTTAGAAAATAACATGCCTCCACTTACCCAAAATGTTGAAGAACTATGCAATAGGAATATGGTTGATGTGGTTTTTGGAGCATGGAAGATGTCACTGCTGCAGGATCATGTGAAAGGTGATTTTTTCTATAGTTGCGATTGTTGTAACTATTGGATCAGAGAATGTGAAGTGGAGGAATATGAACTGTTGTTGATGAATCATGGAAAAGAGGAAGTATGAAAGTGGAACTTGTTGACGGGTGAAATTGACCATCCGTCAATTGAGAGAGTGGAACCAGTCCGGGGTTGTCTAAATAACCCAAGCCGTTTGGAATGAACATCCCTGATGGGTTTAATGGCTCCATTGGCTGCCCTAAGGTCCTAAAAAAACCAAAGAGGAAACTAACCTAAACTAACTAATCTATCTAAACAAAACAAACTAAACTAACTAAAACTAATAAAGCAAACTAAAGCTAAATACAAGAAACTAAACTAACTAATAAATAAAAACAAACTAATACACTAATCTAATTAAAAAAAACTACTATGTAAACTAAAACTAAATACAAATTACACTGACTATTCTACTAATTACTATTACACTAATTCAATTAAATAACTGTCTAGCTACTAGTTATAATACAACTTATTCACAAATATACAATATACACAACTTGCAGATTTGAATAAAACCTGTAAAACTCTTATGCTTTCTGTCCTAAGACAGCCAGAGATATTTTTTGATTTTTTGATTTTATGAATAAGAAATAAAACTACTGAAATTAAATGATCTAATATATTTATTGAAATTAAACAACCTAATATACTAATTTTATCTAAACTAATAAAAACAATAAAAAAAAAAGCGACTAACTGACCTGGAAGCGCTCCTCATTTGTCCTGCGTAGGATGACTTTGAAGCTGGTCGGAGGAAGGAAACTCGCACCGGTTAGTCCAAAAGCTTCTTGTAAACGATAGGCTGTGCTGCTCTTTGAATTGTTTACAGGACAAACAAGACATAAAAAATCATAAAAACTATATGATTATAAATCTCTGCAATAAGGGAAACCTGTTATGCAAAAACTTATATTTAATAATTCAACTTATGAAGAAGATAAACCTGTCATTCACAAACTGAATTAAACAATTGTTATGTCTTTTATACACTTGGAAGAAACCAGATATGGATTACAGATATAATGAGAAGCTAAAGATGTGACAAAACACCAAATTCTGCTTCAGTCTGTATTAAAACTCCATATCCTTGTTCTCCCATGAATGAGGATGTCCATTATTTCAAAAATCATAAGTATATATAAGTTTCTCCACAGGGTAAAACCTCCCTGTGGATAATATCAAACTGTTTTACATAATCTGGGAAAATATTCCCCAAAATCAACTAAACTAGGAAACTAAAATGCAAGTGAAATATTTCAAATATCCCCTGACTGCTCATCACATCCACTGCAATTTCAAATTTATCTGTAATAGACCAAAAATATCAAGTTAGAAAGATATTTCAGTAACAAAACAATAAAAATCCAATCTGACAGACTTAGCTACAGAATCATCTGATTCTGTAGCTAGTCTAAAATAGCATACAGGATCAAATAAATATCAAATCAAATCTCATTAAAATAATTCAATTCAATTCAATTTTCTTCCAATAAACATTAAAAAGGAATCATTAATGACTCACATGGTTTTATCATTCAATTTAAACAAAACCAAAGGTGATTCAATAGAAAACAGAGGTAGGAGTACTCTGTTTCACTGTTACCATAAAATCGGGTCAACAGTAACAAGACTGTTTAAATTCAAATGAAATCAACAATGAGTGATATCGTATGTGATACGATCTAATCCAACACAGCTATAATGATATAACAAGAATTCATATCATTCAATCGAATGCATAGATGGAAAAACTATTACGATTATGTGTAACGAAATCATACTTCAACAGCATCAACCCAATCAAATTTGTGATTGATCCTTGCACACGCAACAGGCAAGATCATGATCGCAATCTTAATAGAATCAACAAAAGTTATAATTTTCAGCTGGGCAAATAATCAAAATGAATATGACTGAGTTTAATTATAGAAACAAATCATGAGACTGGATACAGTCAATTTCGTTCCTCAAATTGAATTCAAACAACATTTTCATTACAATACGAATCAAACTGATAACATGGTCGACTAAAAACAATGCGAATCAATCAGCTGTGTACAACTGTTGTGAATCGTATCTATCCACGAAACAGAATCATATCGAACATAACTCGAATTGTATCCCTGTTGATCGAAAATCATATGGATATAAAATCGTGACAGTTAACCATTATTGTCAACCATATCGTATACAATGTAAGCAATTCGAATCGAAACTTGATTGTGTTCAAAATTGAAATACGAGAAACAACTTGTGTTTAGAAAGGATAGAAATGATTTCAATTAGCAACAGAGTATCCAATTTAAGCCAAATCGAAACAATCAAATCCATACCACAATCAATCGAATCGAAGACAATCCAATCAAAGCTAAACTGGGAAACGAAATTCGATCAACCAAAACAAAACTATGTACATAATGCACATAATGTGACAGAGCAAATCCAAACTGTAAACAGAGCTATGAGTTTGTTATATAAACATGTGATAGACATACCAGTGAGGTTGCTTGAGCTATGCCAATCTTGAATTCACGACTGCCGTAGCTGACTCCACATTCTTAAACAAAATAGAACCTGTTGTCCTCTGTTTCTTGTCAGTAGTTTGAAGCTTAGCCTTTTGTCTGGTAAGACATGAAACTTGATCCTCGAAAGAATGAATTCTGGACTGTAACATTGGCACATCAAGATAATACCTTTCTAACCACGAGCCGCACCGATCACAGGGTGGCGCTGTAGGTTGAGGTAGAGCAGGAGAGGGTTTTGACGAATCACCAGGGTTTGGACGAGGCAGCTTAATGCCAGGGTAGTTAGGGTCGTTTTGCAAGCAAGGTGGTAGGTTCGACATGAAGTCAAATGAGGGTTTGGCACACAGACCTTTCGAATAGGGATATTCACTTGCCAAAAAATGTTCAACCTCTGAATCAGAGTCCTCGCTCAATACGATAGGGTCAGGGTTGACAGGAGGTTTAGGTTTGTTTCTTTCCATTTGAGAGATTAAACAGGTAGTCATTTTGCCTTTGGAATTCGCAATAGGTTTGGCTTTAGGTTTCTTGCCCACAGGCTTAACAGTCTCGGCATCCTTAGTCATAGAGTGGGGTAGGTCAATAGGTGAGTCGGGAAAGGGTTTAGGTAACAGAATACTGTAGGGTATCGGGGGTACAGTGTTACCCTCGCTCACCATAGGTTTGTCAACCTGTGGTGGATTTGAATCCTCAAAATTATTGTGAGTAAGAAAATCATTCCAAGAGTCTCAG
>JASDQU011400520.1:27725-44689 GCA_032191745.1 Picea mariana | reverse complement strand
TCCAGTTCTGGCCCTTCCTGATTTCACAAAGACCTTTGTGTTGGAATGTGATGCATCAGGGAAAGGAATCGACATTGTCCTTATGCAAGAGGGTTGACCTTTGGCCTTCACCAGCAAGAAACTATCTAAAAGGAATCTGGGAAAACCCATTTATGAAAAGGAAATGTTGGCTATTCTGCATGTCGTTGATCTATGGCATCCTTATCTCTTGGGGCAATGCTTTGAAATTAAGACCGACCATCAAAGCCTCAACTACTTTCTGGAACAACGCATTTCCTCCACGGAGCAACAAAAATGGGTGACTAAGATCTTTGGATATGATTATGAGATCATTTACAAGAAGGGAAAAGAAAATGTAGTGGCGGATGCACTATCCCAAAAATATGAAGAAGAAGGATCCCTTTTCTCTCTTTCCTTCATTGTACCCGATTGGCTCCAAGCTGTGTGCCAGGAATGGCTACAAGATCCCAAAAGTTCACATCTGATCCAGTAATTGCAGAACAATGCTCTAGCTCCCCCAGGGTACTCTTGGCTCCAGGATGAGCTTCTATACAAAGGCCATTTGTATTTAAGTAAACAATCAAAGATTAAATCCACGGTACTTTCTGAGCTTCATGCTACACCCACAGCGGGGCACTCAGGGTTCACCAAAACCTATGACAGGGTCAAAAGTTCCTTTTTTTAGGATGGTATGAAATAGAACATCCGTAATTTTGTCACTAAATGTGAGGTGTGTCAACACCACAAGGGAGAAACAGTCAAATATCCAAGCACACTACAACCGCTTCCGATTCCACCTGTTATTTGGAAGGATATCTCTATGGAATTTATTATCAGCTTACCCAAATTGGGGAATAAATCAGTCATAATGGTGGTTGTGCATCACCTTTCCAAGTATGCTCATTTCTACACTCTTCAATACCCATTTACTGCATCCAAGGTGGCTCAAATTTTCATGGACCAGGTCTTCAAGCTTCATGGCATGCCGCACTCTATTGTTTTTAATTATGACCCAACTTTCACAAACAATTTTTGGCAAGAACTGTTTAAGCTACAGGTCACCCAATTGCATCTCAGCACAACTTATCATCCTTAGACTGATGGTCAAATAGAAGTTTTCAACAAGTGTTTGGAAACATATCTGAGGTGTTTTTCCTCTGAGAAGCAACAACATTGGGCTCAATGGTTACCCCTAGTTGAATGGTGGTACAACACTTCATACCATACAACCACACGCATGACTCCTTTTGAAATGATATATGGACATAAGCCACCTTCAATTCTCTCATACTTACTGAGTACCTCGAAGGTTCAGGCGGTTGACCAAACACTTACAGTTCGAGAGGATATTCTTCATACCCTTAAAGAGAACTTGGTCATGGAACATAATCGCATGAAGCAACAAGTTGATAAGGGTCACTCTGAACGTTAATTTGCAGAAGGGGATCAGGTGGTTCTACGACTACAACCATACAAGCAAACTTCCCTCAAGGGTAAGCATTGTCAGAAGCTAGCGCCCAAATTTTATGGTCCTTATAAAGTTCTCAAGCATGTGGGGCAAGTCTCCTATCAGTTAGCTCTGCCCAGTCAGTCGAAGCTACATCCTGTTTTTCATGTTTCATGCTTAAAGAAGGTGATTGGAACTAGGTGAAAAATTCAAACCAACCTTCCAGAGTTATATGAAGAAGGATCCATTTGGCTACAACCAGAAGCAGTTTTGGACTAGCGTGAGTGTTGCCTGTGTCAGAGAACCATCAAGGAAGTTCTAGTCGAGTGGAAAGATACGACTCCAGCAGATGCCACTTGGGAACCAACTACCATTCTGCAGCAGTTTCCACATCTCAAGCCTTGAGGACAAGGTTGTTTTTAAGGGTGCAGACATGTTAGTGTCCTAACCCCCACATAGGTAGATCAATATATTCGGATATAATAAAGGTCAATATTAATAAGACCTTTCAATAAATTAGAATAAAGCAGATGTAAAAAGACCTAATAGAAGCTTCCGCTTCTAGAAGGATCTTCCTCTAGATGCTTCTCTTGATAGACATATTTAGTATAAATAAGGGTCGAGGGTATGAAAACCCTAGCTTGAAGATTATTGTAACAGAGCATTGCTCGATTGGAGGTTTCCCCCTCGAAGAGGCCTATGAGCATTGCTTTCTGAATCAAAGTGCTATTTCTGTTGTTGTTCTTATATCATTTCTGTGTTATTGTGGAGATTATGTTGGTTATATTACCGTTATTATGCAATTTCTAGCATTTCATTTATGTTCTGAATCTTTTTATATATGGTATATTTCATCTACCATGGTGACTACTTGTTCTAGCTGTGCACCTTTTCCCTCAATCTCCTCAAAAAGTGTGCAAGCTTCATCCTACACTGGCTAGAACCTCTGGGTTACTTCCATGAATTTACTCTGGATGGAATGGACCTATTTCTGAACCGTGCACTGTTCCTGGTACCTTTTCATCCTCTCAACCGCTAATAGTGGCTTCAGTTGTTCTTGCACTATTGCTTCCTATTTCTTCGCTTCCTAGAGCTATGACTCCAATGTCCTTAGTTCTAGGTCCTCTGTAAGGCATTCATAGGTCTATGCACTTTGACTGCTGAGTTGCTTGAATTCCAAGGCCAATGCCTTGATTCTTTCGACTACACTCCTGACAGTTTCCTCTCTTTGATATCTCACTTTCTGTAGAGTGCTTGGCACAGCTTGTAGTTCTAGTTCTATTATTCATGCTTGGAGCTGCTGAGTGACTTCAACAAGCTTCCCCACTTGGCTCTCATTTGTTTCTTCTTCCCTTTGTTTTAAGCCTATCACAGAGTGAAGTGCTCTGGTGACTGCTTCTTTAACTCCCATATTCTCCACGAGAAATTGTTCTTTCTCCTTATGGATCTACGCTCTATCCTCTACAAACTTTGACTAGAGGTCATCTTTTTATTATTGTGCAACCTGATGTTTCTCTATGGCTTCCTATTTTTCTTGCTTCAGGGCCTCTGTGGCCTGTTGTTTTTCCTCCTGGACATGACGAAGGTGAGCTTCTATCACATTTGTTATTCTATGTAGCTGGGTAGGTTCATCTACCAACTCTGCTCCTTCTGATGGTGGTGGCACAATAGACACTGCGTAGCTCGAATAAAGAGCTTGTTGTACCACTTTAAGCTCTGCTTCGATCCTGTCAAACATTGTCTCCTGTTTGTCTTCACTTCGCTGCAAGATTTCCTCAGATGTATCTGATACAAAGAAAATTATAAGGTCAATGTCATCCACCATGATCACAGTGTGGAATGGAGGTTTATTGTCTTTTGACTTCTTCCACGATGGAGGTTTCTTTAGAGAACCCTTTCTTTTTTTGGATGTCTCTGTCTCTGTCAGGGGATCTTTAGACGATGTTACTTTTTTCTGTTTCTTCTTATATTATTCCCCTTCATCCTCTTCTTTGTCTACTTCATCACCTCCTCCTTGTTTAGGTGAATCTGATGCAGTCTCCTCTGATGCATTGTTCAATTCTTGTACCTCTTCTTTCTTTTTCTTCTTTATGATGCTGGGTGCATCATATTCTTTGCGAATGACTACAAGACTTCTGATGAGGTCAGGGTCAGATAGTTCTGTTTGTTCGACTGGTATGAGGAATTATGCAGTCCATTCCTTTGTTATTTCCTCCATATATTCCTCAGTGAGATTGTAATAGGATTGGAGCTCTTCTTTGTGTTTGTCTCCGAGCACAGTGACATATATGAAGTGCCTGTCTGTGTGGAACTTCATGATTGTCCTAAACCTATGAAGTGTGTTCAACTTCATGCGAGGGAAGGATTCAATGACCCTCTTCAGTTTTAGGTAATAGGTGTGGAACACTAGGTTTGAATTCCATTTCTTCTCCATGTCACTCGAGTACCATAGCGTAGTGAACTTTGCATCTAGTGGTTCGGACAGATCAATATCAAAGACGGTTGATCCTTCTGGCATCTCCCAAGTAATGAAGGCAATGAGAATTAGTAGCCAACTAAAATGAAACTCATATCCCTAATCCTGAGCTTCACGACATTTTTATCTAACTGGATGACGAGGTATCTTGCCCAGTTCATTTGCAACCCTTCAACCAATTTTCCTATGAGATTGACAACAGACCCCCTGACCTGCGTTGGCCTATTCTTCCTGATGAGATTACTAGCGATCAATTAGAAAGCTAAGCACACTGCACTATTCTAGATGGAGGCTAACTTATAGCCCTGCTTCCCCTTCTCCACATTTCCATATGTGTCTTTGATTCGTTGTGCCAGGGCACGATCTGCAACCTTCCCTGGGTAAAAATCCCATGGGTTTGGTCCTTGCATGCTTAACACAGTGATCCAGTGGATCAATCTCTGATCTACTATGATATGCCTATCCAACCACATGTAAACACCATGGAATAACGATAGGAGGATCTTAACGCACATGTTAACCTCCTGATGTCTTCTAAAGTGTGTTATCTTCATCACATTGAGGATCATGGACCTCACGATGTCCATCATCCATGGCTGGGGAATTATATATGACTTTGTCTCTATTTTCTTGGTCAAATACTTGTGTGGTGCGAGCATTCCATACTTCTTGCAATGTACCAAGTTGAATTCACTAATCTTCAACGTCACAATTTGTCCTAACTACAATCCAACTACATGTATCCCCTTTGGGAGGCATGTAGTGATCAGTGTATAGTTGAAGTCCCTCGAGACGCTGTCACAACTCACCACACCAGCCGGAGGTGGGATGTAGTTGGGAAGGATTGATGGGATGAGCTTCACATTCGCCAAGTCATCATGATGCTTTCTTCTCTTCTCTGTCGTAGTTTGAGATGGCCCAGATTGACGTGCAGTCGATGGGGATGCTTTCACTCCTCTTGTCGACGAAGCTTGTGCTCTTGTGAACATGACCTCTCAGCCATGAGGTCTATGAGAATATCTTCGACGAATTTCTCTACTGCGCTAAAGTCACTCAACATACACACTCGATATCAGATATCTCAGGTCGGTGAACAAACACTCAATGTAACAGGATGAGTGGTGAGGTCTCAATAAGCACTTCATAGTAATAGTCAGCTCTTTTTAGGCTTGCATAATCACCATTGGAAAAAGTGTTCACGGTAAGACATTCGACGGGTTAAATAGATAACATCATAACAGATTCCTCCAACAGGTAGGAATGTCTCGATAAACACGATTCCATCTATTATGATGCGGTCTCAATGGTCCAATGGAAAACATTTAGGCAATAACTGCTTTGCTATCCATTCAAGACTGTCATTCTAATGGTTAGGATGCCTCCAACAGTCATATTTCTCTGCCATGGCGAAGTGCCAGTCTACATTGTTCTGCTATTCCAGTGAGGTTCAAGTTCTGTAGGCCTTCTTTTTGTGAAGTCTTCTCTAGAACTTCCTGCAATTTCTCTTACTTTGCTTTCTTCTTGCTAAGCTTCCTTGCCTTCTTGCCTGTGATTTGAGTCACTGGGTTCCTCTTTCCATTTTGATTCTTATCTGCTCTTAGCATATTAACTTCGCATTGTTGAGGGTCTTTCAAAGGTTCTAAGTGGAATACCTCTTCTCTTATTATTTCAGGGGTAGGTGCTCATTTCTACTGCATGAAAATGTTTTTCAAACTTTACTACATTTTCTCAACTTCGACGTCTAAGTCTTTGGTCCTTAGTTGCTTCGACTTGTCCTCCTGTTCTTCTAGTAAGTGAGCTATTCTCCTAGCCATGAAATTTCTTAATTCTTTCTTTTTCTGTTCTAGAGCTTCCTCTTCTTCTTTCCTTCATATCCAATCTTTCTCAATCTAGGTCCTTCGTAGAAAAAGTGCAAAGGGAGTGTTGTTCTCAACAAACTTAATGACCTCAAATTATTCTTTTGTCAAAGTTCCATGAGCACTCATAGGTATATGGGTAAGTATTCCACATAAGGTTATCAACTTTCATTTAAATAATCCTATTTCTCCCAATGAAGGAACCATAGCAGGCTTTCCCAAAATTTCCCAAGTACTTCTGTCATGATATTCACCTGTGTTTCCTCATCCATAACAAAGTCTATATCGAAGTCTCCTATTCTTGTTTCTATGCACTCCTTCTCTTTTAAGATCTCTGATAAACTAATGTCTCTGTGATCATTCATTGTTTCTTTCATCTGCAATAGTATAGCCTCTGATTCTTTCTGGTTCTTTATTTTATTCTTAGTCTCTTGACTTTCCTCATGGTTTCCTTGCTTCATGTTCATCTCTTAACCTTTAGAAATCATTCTAGGGAAATCCAAAACTTCATGTCTAGTAGCTTTACAACAAAGACAAATAGGACCTCTACCAGGGAATTCCTTAGCAAGATGTCTCAGTCTTTTGCAGCTATAACAAATATTCAATCCTCTCTTTATCTTAAATGATCCCCAACCTTTCCTGTACTGTGCACTGGGATCATAGTGCTTAACCTACAAAAAATTATTTCTAGGATCCTGCATCCACTTGTTAGTCCAAAAATCCTTTCTATGCATAGGAATAACATACCTTTCACTATTTCTTTCAGATATATTCATATCAAATCTTCTTTCTTCTAGTTGTGCCCTAGTTTCCATACTAGGACAAAATCTATTAAACATACCTAGATCCATTCTTTTGAAACAAAAATTTGCACTTATCTTACCTTTATCAGAGCACAAAGCTTTAAGGTATTACCTCTTTTCTTCAAATCCAGTTCCTTTCTCAGCATAGATCTTCACAAGTCAAGTAGAATATTGTGCACTACAACAACATATCTACACACAGAGCTTTCTCTTTTCTTCAGTTCCCAACAATCATAGTTTCAGGTCTCGACAACGAAACCATTTGTTGTCACATAGAGGCAGACCCAGGGTTCAACGCTACAACAACGCACCAAAAAAACCCTAACTATCGGCCCTTTCGGCAACACCTACGAAGAATATGAAGTCTGACCCAAGGTAGAGGAAGGGGGGTTGCAGGACTTAAGTGTCTATAACCTAGATGGGACATAGATCTGGGATCATAGTACTTAACAGAGAACTTAGCAGTTAACATTCATTAGTTTTTAACCCTTATTCACATCGCAAGTAAAACCTTAATTACAGAACAACACAGTATTCAACAAGGTCTAATACATCCAAGCACTTAGCACATAGAAATATTTTAGATCTAGAATTCATTCATATCACTAAGCATTAAAAATTTATTCATAATAATTAACTAAGAAAATAAACACATGAACAACATAGCACAAAGAACCATAACACAAGGTATATGTGGTTCAACCCCAGCATGGGGCTACATCCACGAACTCTTCGTCTTCTTTATTATCTTCTTTCAATCTCCTTACATGCACAGAGCCACAAAGATAACACCACATAGGACATGATATATGTGTGTACCTCGCCAAATTCTCCTTCCCCGATTATATCTAGGCACAAAGCCTTCTTAAAATCACTTGCACTTAGCTCTCCAAGTTCTCAACACACAATATGCACAAAGCATTCACAACTATTTGCACTTAGTGCACTTAGCTCTGATCACATAGATCCAACTACTAGGTCTTGTCACTCCTTCTTACATCACCTAGATATCTATTTATACATTACAAAAGGGGCCTAAGAATGGGTAAACCCATGGGCTGACATCCCATACCTGTTACATAAACCCTAAACCTAAAAAGGCCGCAAAAAGGGGGTGAGATCCTACAATCTTCACTTCGCCTGGCGCTCCGTCTTCAACCAGCTTGTCAAAGTCCCAAAATTGGTCAATCATGACCAACATTTCCACAAAACCTGGTCAAGAGCCAACACTCTCATATAGCTAAAAAATATTTCTGCAACTGCTGATGGAGTCATGAAAAAGTGTATAGTCTTCACCCGTTGCTAAACCTGATGGTACAATTCTAGTCATGCGAATGAATGTGTCAATGTCCAGCATGAAAAGAAATCTTTGGATTAACGACCATTGATGAATGTCGTTAACCAATGCGAGACAAACTCACCATTGATGTCAATGAGTGGCAAGGTACCTGAGTACATCTTGTGAAGTGCGAATGAATGAGTTGATGTCGAGCCACTTGCAAGATCTAATGATCGAGGGACATTGATGTATTCCCATGATTGTCAGCGAGAGAACTTGACATTAAGGAATGCAAGCCTCTAGGTACTCAAAATGGAATCTAGTTTATATCCTAGATAAGATGTTGGGGTTGATGGGAAAAGACTTGTTGAAAGGTGGGCCTTAAGAAATCCGACATCAATCAACATGAGTTTGATAAAAATATTGGTAAGACTATAGGAAATATCTTAGTAGCAACAATGCTTATGGAAAGGTAATATAGTCATGGAAAAGGGGTTGGATGGTTTTATTAACAAGACAAAATGAACTGGAAAATATAGAGAGGTGTATGCGATTCAGAAAAGTAGGCGTGTGTAGTCATGAAGGATAAGGAAATGGATGATAGACTTGAACACATGGATGACCATTGTGCTTTGAAGGAGAAATCCAGGGAAATAATTCATGACGCAAAATGGTTGTATGAATGGTCTCTATGTAACAACAAACGTCATGATATGTGCAATAAGAATCATCTCTTTCAAGCTGTCAACAAATCATGTTTTTCGCTGAAAATATTTTTGTGATTCAGAAAAAAAGTCACTTCAGCACAAGAATTGATTGTTTGCGTGCCTAAAAAAACTTAGTACAAATCCTGCATGAAAACTTGTGAGATGTTCGTAGAAAAAAATAACGTGCATAAAGAAGTACAAATGCGGAAAAATAAAATGCGTTTTTATACATGTTTCCATGGCCGTTGCGAGCATGCTTGTTTCATCGTTGATTGCTTGCTAAAGTGACTCCAAGAAACAAGTTAGCATAAAATCGTAAAAACATGTTTCGATATTGTTTTCAGGAATTATAAAAATGACCATTTGCAATTTTATTTGTTTTTGTTGTTTTAATTTTTATGATTTGTTTTTATCTTTTATGAATATTTTCACTTTATTAACTATCTAAAAGAAAGAAAATTGCAAACAAAACTTCATTGAATAAAAGTCAATTGAAAACAAAATTCATCAAACAAAAACCATCAATGAAAAGTAGAAAATGCAAATTATTGGCCTGTATGAATCCCTCGCATAGCACAACAAAACCTTAGTTAATTTTTTATTCGTCACTTGTTAAGTTGCCAATGCCAGATCAAGCTTGTAGTGGTAGTAATATGGAAAAAACAAAATCGGACAAGCAGGTCTTTATAGTTTTATTTGTTTTCAAATCGTTATGGGAAACTTACTAAATAATACAAAACTGAGGTTACAAAGTTCAATCATCATATAGAAACTTCCATTTTCTCTACATGCAAACAATTTTCAATCTATGTGCAAGAAAGTGAATAAGAAACATAAGATTCAAAAATAGTGGCAAATCAGAAGATGATCACACCTTTGTAGGTTTTGCACCTCAAAGCTCAAGTCATAGGAAACTACTACTCAGACTATTGAAGAGGTGCTATGCCCAATGCGGTCTCGTGTTTGGCTTTGCAACAACCTTTGGGTGTATGAGTGCTTGTTGGAGGATTGAGCTCGGTTCTTGGATTTGATTAATAATTGGCTTGCCTTATATTATTTTCCCACCATCCATCATGCATGCAGTCATTCCTACAAGCATTGATAATAAGTGAAATGCTCGATGTTGTGAAAATTGGTTTATCATGCACTTCTATGGATTTTTAAACTGAATAGCCCTGCAACATAGCTCGGCATTGGCCTGGACGGATTTTTGTGTGTGTTTGTTATCAAAATGAGATGAGGAAATAATCCATTGTAGAGCTTACAAAAGAAGTCATCAATGAATCTCACGTGGCATATTGTATCACTAGTGTCAGAAGAATATGCAGAAGGTGTTGTCAATCGACCTCACAAATTAATATGACGCCAGGCAATAATTTACTCACTGAGCCAACCTACTAAAAAATTATTACACAATCGTCACAGAATTAAAGTCTTAATACCAAACCATGTACAGTAAGTTTCTGAAGGATGTATCTGTCAGGCTCGATAATCTTCTTTTCCCGCTGCATGAATTCTCCACCCCAAAACATAAGAGCACAGACATACACTACTACCACAATGAGATATGGGAGATCTTTAGATCCACTGATAAGCTAATGCCTCCTATTAGGACCCTATAACTTAGAGGGAAAATCAGTATTCCGACTGATATCTATTTCTTGTAGAAAACTCTCTCTCAATACATCTTAGTTGTTATCACATGCTATTTTTCCTTGTTTTTGGCCAAGTTTACTTCCTGGCAAGTCTCAAGAATGGTTGAAAAACACTGAGCATAATTTTAAATTAGAGGTGTGTTTCTGGCAGAAACATAGAGATTTGGTTTTATAGCCAAATTTGGCGTTTTTGAGGCCATTTTGGCTCTCAGGTTTATGATAGGTCCCAAATGTCTTTTTGGCAAAATCTTAGCCCGAAGGAAAACTCCTAGCACCCGAGTATTTGTTTAGCATGCCACATCATGCAACACACAAGCACCAAACTTCCAATTGGCTATCATTTGGCTCATATCATTGAGTATAAAAGTTCAAACCCCATGCACAGATGCCAGAATGATTTCATAGCTGTCAAAATCCAACCCCAGGTGCCATCGAAAACCAAAGGAGAATGTTTTTGAACGCCAAGTGCCACGAGAAATGATGAAGAGCACCAAATCGAGCTAAAATCCACCAGCTATCAAAAAATCTAATATGGTCGTTGCTACACAAATCGATGGTTTCATGCCTATGTGGAATGATGTAGGATGTATTCGAAAGAAACAAGGTGTAAAATTTCCAAATGTTGAAAGAGATTACTCTGAATCCATATGAAAAGATTCATCTATGCAGGTATAACAATTTTAATCGACATGATTATGTTATGCATGTGATTTATCTGGAAGGAAACAATTACCCGTGTAACTGGTGGCATGAAGGTTAAAGCTGATAGAGATGAATTTTCACCCTATGCTGCTATGCTTACTGCACAAGATGTTGCACAGAGATGCAAAGAACTGGGAATAACTTCTTAACACATTAAGCTCCGTGACACAAGAGGAAATAAGACAAAGACCCCTAGACCTGGAGCACAATCTTCTTTTCATGTTCTCGCTCGATCTGGGAGGAAGATTGGTCGCATAGAGGATGCGATCCCAATTCCAACAAACAACACCAGGAGAAAAGGTGGACGACAAGGAAGAAGGCTATGATTCCTTTTTGTTTTGGAAGTTATTGCTTTTTGTTAGCTTAATATTTTCTGTCTGAAATATGAGAGTTATAGGGAACTATGTTTTCAAGTTAAACATCAAAACATCACATGTTTTGGGAGATGCAAAGTACATTACCTAAATTTTTTATGATTAATATTTTTGAATAATGGGAGAATCGACAGCACAAGTGTCACAAACCAATGCCTCTTAGTTCATGTCAATAAGTTTTCAAGCCAAGTATCGAGTTCATCTCTTCTAAATTTTGAGGCAGTATTCATATGGAGAAGTGTTGGAGGTAATGTGAAGCATAAAGATGTCAAGTTCAACCAGTGATCACAAGTACACCATCAAGGGCTCGGTGAATGTCTAGCTATCAGTGCCTCCAAATACCCTCTTCAAGGAACAAAGTGCTAAGTGACTTATTACTTTGTAGTGTTAAGAGGGATCATCTTGTTTGAGCTAGAAAACATAGTCAAGGATCAAGTGTTTGATATCGAGATCCTAACCATAGACAAAGCTAGAATTGACAACTCATACCAAGCATCCAAGTGTTCAAAGGCCAAGATTTCAAGTGTGAGATCTTATGTCACTTAGAGAAATGTCGATGAGAATTCGACCCCTCAAGTTTCTCTTGAAGAACCAATCTCTAAACTTTGCAGCTCTTTCAAGGATTTTAACAGAAACCATTAGAGACCATCTCTAGATGTTTTAGAATATTTGTTGGAAGACAAATGACACAGAATGAGCAAAGGATAAACTCTAGATTTGAAGGTAGCCAATAAGAGCAAAGCTGAACACATAGTAGTAAGGAGGTTCCAGAGTCGAAAATGTTGGAAAAAGATGGAAAAAAGATTCACATCTTCAGGCAACTCTAGTCAGTCAAAGAAATCCAAATGTATAGGTGGCAGGTCGACTCCAGATCCAAATTTTCAGGGTTTCAATCAATGATAATTCGATGGAAGAACATATTACCAAACATCAGAGATATAAAGGTACCTATTCCATATTTCTAGGAATAATGTTAGTGGTGGAGTATCCCTACCTTTTAGGTATCAATAAAGCATAATCAACAATTGGCAGCTTCTCTCCACAATTCGAGGATAAGATCATGGCACTGTTGGCAATTTTATCAGTTCAAATCTATCTAAATGCATAAGTGATAACTACAAAGGCTTTGACTCCAATATTTGGCATTCAAGATCTGTTGACAGCAAAAAAAGGAGATTTAACTATACCAAATGTTCAACAATTCGACACATAGTGTAACAAATTTGATTTCAGTTTATTTAAATTGATTTTTCCTTCCAACAAATGAGGGATGTTTTGGAACTGTTTTGGTTATTTAAGCAAGTGTTTTTTGTAAATAAAAGGGGGCCCTTTTTGGTCGACTAGAGACCTTTTGGGAGCCGAGTGAGCTATGGTGTAATATTTTCAAGATCAACTAGTAATAGAGAAGTGCATTTACAAGATTCTTGTGTAGGAGCGTTGGTGGTGTGTTCCTTTTCTGTTTTCAGTTATCTTTTTACTATCATTCACGCACTTTCATTTCTTATTATTGAAAGAAAGTAATGGAGAAGAATTTATGTATGCATACACTTTGTCCAATTTTCAACAATCTATATGTTATTCATCTAAAGCTTTACAAAGGAATTCTTAATTTCTCCTCTGTTCAGTGGATCTCTCCCTTTTCACCCCATTAATCTACACTAAATCTAAGACGATCCAACAGTTTTTACTATCCTACCCTGTGGATACATTTACCTCTAGATCTGAGCTAATCCTTACCTTATAAACAGACCCCATAGCCCAATGGTGATCTGAGCAACTTATCAACCAAACCCTCATCTAAATATTTCAAAAACCCCAACCCCATACTTTCATAGCTAGCCTAACATCTATCCCATATAAACAAAGTTAAATCTAATAGAGAGAGCCCTCTCTGAGTCTTGGAGGGCTATACCTAGGACTCCAAGTGGTTTGATGTTATCTTTGTGACTGCCTCCTCGGCCTTGGGAAATTACAGAGTGCTAACACCTCCCATGATGTGTCCCACTAAAACTATCATTTATGTCCATGGGAGATTGGCTACGAAGTGCATGAGAGGCTGATTATATTCCTCGAATGATGTGATGGAATCAACATTAGCCGGATTTGTACCAACACTCATCAAGTTGATTGTATTCCTTGAATGACATGATGCAATCAACATTAAATGGATTTGTACCAACACTCATCAGATCGATGGCTGACACCTTGTGACCATCTTTCTCAAGAAGCTCCAAAATCTTATACCAGTACCATGCTCCATGCATAGCTCCATGAAACAATACAAAATGTATTCCTCNATGTTGAAAATGTTTTGAAATATTTTGAAAGACTAAGGAAGGAATATTAATGAAATAGTTAAGGAAGGCGTATGCATATTTGTGAGTAAGTGATTGTAAATAGATCTTGAGAAATCTTCTCTCATCTGTTGATGTAAAAGGCATTTATTCCCAGTTAATGAAAGTAGGTAGATTTAAATTCCAGATTAGACAATTTTAGGAACAGGAGGGAAAACAACTATAGACACCCTCATCTTTGTATCATTGTATCAATTAGAATTAGATCATTAAGCACATTAGCATAGAGAAGCAGAGAGCTATAGTAGAAGAGTTGTAGAGGAGAACCCATGTACAAAAGCTTGAATTAGTATATGAAGCTTTGATTCAGACTCACGGTGTTATGATGTTTTTTATGTATACATGTTGAATGGTATGTTGATAGTTGTTTTATTCTCTCTGTTATGCATTTACTTTGATACTGAGTTGAATGTATGATTTCATATTAAATGTTTGAAAACTGAGAGAAGAAAGAGAATGAGTTTGAATTGTTTCTCTTCCTGAGTGAGAGTTCCAGCAAGGAGTGCAGTGAAACATCCACAAGGAGTGCGTCGACGAAGGTTCAGAGTTTATATCCAAAAGCTTAGGAGGGACATCGTTGTTCTCATTCCAGTAGAAGTGCAAGATAAGTACATGAGCCGTGCAAGGTGTGTGCAGGCTGGTCAAGACCTTAGAACTTATCAACTAAGGTTGAGAGATTGAAGGACTGCTTTTGTAGAGAAAGTGCACAGAGTCGGGAGTTCAGGTACACTGGAGTATTTGAAGGATTGACACAAGGATTGCCACAAGGAGTGCGTATAGGAGTCTCCTTGAAGACCTGAGTTTACTAAGAAATCTCATAAGGGTTAGGGCCTTTGAATCATTCAAGAGAAAGAAGGAAGCTCAAGTCGTTGTGCAGAAGTCACGCCCCAGAGAAGGATCGGAGAGTCGATTTTGAGCCAGAGGTTCTTGAGGAGGAAATAGAATGGTCGAAATTCTCCAAGGAGAAATCCCAAAACAGCGAGGGTCGTAGGATCCAAGAAATTTGTGGAGGAAGTTAAGCGTTGGATAGATCCACCTTCGAAAGGCAGGATTTAACATGGACCGTTGATTTTGATCATTGGACCATCGAGATCATTTCAACATTTCGAGGGTCATAAGTCTGAAGTGTGGACAAAACCTTTGGTTGATCAAATCCATGAAACGCGAAAAGATTTTTCGTTTATAAAGGTGAAGATTGACGAGATCAGAATTTCAGAACTTCGGAATTCAGGGTTTCAGAGGTCCTGAGGACGAGTGATCAGAACACGGGGGGAGGAAAGCCTGAAATCAAAAGTCGCAGTAGGATATTTGTAAGAATTTTGGGAATCGACATTTCGACATTCCTGTTGACGAGTAGAGTGCTCTACATAAGAAGCTCCAAAATCGCGAAACGCGAAATACCTTTGGAGGAGCATTTCAGTATTTCGACATTTCGAGATCTGGGATCTCGAGGAGACAATGATTTGGAATCGAGAGTCTCAAACTCTAGGTTCGTGAAATCCCAGGGGAAGAAAACCATTTCAACATTTCGGTAATTTAGGGTCTAGAAGGTATAGGAGGTAATGAGTTCGAGATCAAGCATCACGAAATCCCGATACACACAATTGCGCCAGTCGTCAAATCAAGGAGATATCCACAACCGTTGATCTCCTTGAAAGTAGGATACCATCATTTCGGTATTTCAGGGTTCGACATACCAGAAACACTGATGACAAGGAATGGGGAGCAATAAAGGAAAAATCTTGAAGTCGCGAAGTGCAACAGGACTTAGAGTGGACTTTCGAGATTTCGGTACTTTGGATTTTACGACTCTAGGAGTCAAGAGGCAGAGTTGCACATCATTGCAACTCCCGAAATCATGATGAGTAAAAAGACAAAGTCAGTGGCGAGAAGGGTCTAGTGTTTGGTATTTCAGGTTTCAGAGGATGAAGAGGTAAGGCGCTCGACAACAAGATTCGCGAACTCGCAAAATTCGGTATCCTGAAAGGAAAAGGGGAAAGTCGCAATGTCAGTTGGGTGTTGATCGTGGAGTTCATGCCAGTGCAAAGATCACGTGAGCATAAATCAGAAGGACCTATGACATACACTCAGTTGGGTGTGTGAATAAATTTTCCAAAGAGGAAATTGAAGAGCCAATCAGGCTCTAAGGGGATGAAATTGAAAGATCTTGTGAAAACTTCGACCTGAGGGTTGGGGGTCTGCGTCAGTGTGGTATCAGAGCGAGTAAGAGTTCTTTTCTTTCTATAGCATATAAAAGAGAAGAGATTTGCAGCCATGCCACCAAGAAGGAGAGAGAGGCCAATGCCTAATCCAGCAGTGGAAAGGGAAATGCATGAACTACGTTCTAGGCTTGATGCCATGGAGAAAACACATAGGTGCACAGTCAATGCTAGGGATATCAACGAGGTTGAAAGTGAAAATGAAGCTGAAAATGAGGGAGAAGAAGTTGCAACTGAAGATGCAGAGGATGAACGCCTATTCAGAGCTGTTGCGAGGATAGGTTCCAAAGTGAAAATGGACATTCTAATATATGAAGGAAACCTAGATGTAGAAGAACTTCTGGACTGGATTAGAGCTTTGGATAAATATTTTGATTATGAGGATATTGAGGAAGACAAAAATGTTAAACATGTTTTCACAAGACTTAAAGTTCATGCAACATTTTGGTGGGATGAACTGTAGGCTGACAGATGCTGTAAAGGCAAGCAAAAGATCAAAAGCTGGGATAGAATGGTTGCAAAGATGAAGGCAAAATTCATACCCAAGAATTATCAAATTACTTTGTTTCGGAGAATGCAGAATTTGAGACAAAAGTTGATTTCAGTAAAAGAATACATTGAGGAATTCTACAAGATAAACATCAGAGAAGGTCATCGGGAAAGTGATGATGAAAAGGTTGCCAGGTACATGAATGGTTTGCGATATGACATTCAGGATGAGATGAGCATGATGAGCCTTCAGAATGTGGAGGATGCTTATCAGATGGTCTGAAAGCTAAAGAGAAGCTGATCTGAAGTCAAGGTCAAAGAGGTCGAGGAAAAATTCAATCCAGAGGCAAAACAATTGCCCAAGACAGGAATCAAAAACCTAAAGAAGAGTGGAAGAAACCACAAACTCAAAATGAGAGAGGTGGGAGCTCACAGAGAGGATAGTATGCTGATAGAAATACTTTTCCTCGAACCAGAGGAAGAGGAAGAGGCAGAGGTGGAGAAATAAAATGCTTTACTTGTGGAAAAAATGGACACAAATCCTATGAATGTCCAAATAGAAAGAAAGGAGGTGAAACTCACATTTCCGAAGCACAAGGATGG
>JASDQU011400519.1:69857-85194 GCA_032191745.1 Picea mariana | reverse complement strand
AGATTTCTCCATGTAGTTCATCTAAAAATTAATCAATGATGATAATGGTAAACTTATCTTTAATAGTGATCTTGTTGAGATCTCTATAATCTGGACACATACACCATGAGCCATATTTCTTGAGTACCATTACCACCGGTGCAAAGTAAGAACTTTGTCTAGGTCTAATAATTCAAACC
Organism: Picea mariana; assembly: GCA_032191745.1. NCBI lineage: Eukaryota > Viridiplantae > Streptophyta > Pinopsida > Pinales > Pinaceae > Picea > Picea mariana. The sequence continues at coordinate 85,015 of JASDQU011400519.1, read as the reverse complement.
TCTAACATTTCTTCAACCATATGCTCAATTTCACTCTTTTGGGCATAAGGGTATCTATAAGGCCTGATGTTAGGAGGAATACTCCCAAGAATTAGGTGAATAACATGATCATGATTTTGAGTGGGTGGAATACCTTTGGGAGTATCTTCAAATACTTTAGAATGGTTATCAATGATCCCTTGAAGATATAGGGGAATAGATGGCTTAAATGTTTGAACATATAGTGAACATAGTTGTGCAATTACACCTTGATGCCCCTTTTTCAATAATTGTTTCATGCCATTAGATATTGTCACCTTACTGGGTTTCCCTGTGATACCCCTTAACTCAATTTATTTTCCTTCCAATGCAAATTTCATGAAAAGTTCTTGAAAATTAAAAGAAACTGCTCCTAATGATTGTAACCATTGGATTCCTAGTACGACATCAACACCACCCATGGGTATATCAATAATTGGACTATTCATTACATATTTCCCCATAGTAATATTGATCTTATTGCATTTTACTGAGAAATTGATAGTTCCTCCATCTGCAATCATTACTTGAAACTCTGGCGCTGGATATACAAAGCAATTGAGAGCTTTGGCTAATTTATAGTGAATGAAATTACGAGTACTACCAGAATCAATTAGGACTATTACCTTTTTCTTTTTGATATATCCTTCGATCTTGATGGTTTGAGGAGTGCTAATTCCAATCAATGCATTACATGATATCATGGGAGTCAACTCTTCAAAAGAAATCACTTCTATGTTTTCATCTTGAGATGGTTCTTGTTCTTGATCTTGTTCTTCTTCCTCTTCACAATCTATGTAGAATAATTTCTTCTCACCACACTTATGTCCCTTACTGTACTTGATGTCACAATCAGAGCATCAACCTTTTTCTTTTCTTTCCTCCAATTGTTGAGGTGCCAACCTTGTAGGTTTAGGTGTTTTATAAGAAGGAACATTATTCTCTCGATAGATTTTAGGAGTGGTCCTTCTAGTAGCCATAGCCATATTTTACTTTCAACATTTCTTACCACCCTGAATGCATTCTCCAATGATTTGGGTTCCCAAAGCAGAATCTCATGTTGAATGTTATCCTTTAAAGTTCCTATGAATAAATAAATTAGGTGCTCATTTGGAATATATGTTACCTTTCTATTCAATCTTTGGAAGTTCTCAATGTGCTCTGCAACTGAACCCTTTTTCTTGAGATTTATCAATTGGCTAGAGAAGGTATTGCTCCTTGTATCCTCATAGTGTGCTGTCATTTCTTCCATGAAAATTGTCCAAGTGACGAGTGATTTGCTAGAACAAATCCATCGATACCACACAAATTTATTGGGTTCTAAATATAAATAAGAAATTCATATATATTGTGTATGTGGCACATCATGTATATCAAATAATTGCTCCATCTGAAGTATCCATGTGATTGGGTCCTTGCCATCAAAATTATTCATATCAATATTAGGAAAGTGGTTGGTCTTCAAACCAAAGTTTGAGTTTCTCCATTCTTGATTCATATTCCTTGTGTCCTCATCATGAATTTCATGGGATACATTTTCACTTTCAAGTGTCCTCTCTATTAGGAAATTTTTCAATCCTTCCATGATCTCCCTTTTTAAACCATCCATCATCCCTGGTAGTTCATATCTTGTTACTGTCTTATTTTGTAAATCATTTATGTCCCTACGCATTTATTCACCTTCATTAAGAGTCCAAGTAGGACTGTCTGGAGACTTATTTTGTGTAGAAGTTCCCATTTTTGGTGGCATGTCAGCCAAGTATCACTTTTAAACCTTGATTTCGAGGTGGTTCTGCCAGACGATCTTTCTTCTGCTGTATCTCCTTTAGCCTTTCTGGGTATGAAAATTTGTTTTTTGTATTTCTTTGATATTTCTTCTCTGCAATTCCATAGGTCTAATCAAAATTGGATGTTCCAAGTGGAAATTACGGTAACTTCCCCACAACTTGCTGATTTGTTTTTCCTTCCAGGAGAGCGTACTTGTAAAGTATGCCAGGATCACAATATCTGATATTTTATTCTGAAACTTATACTAGAAATACTATAGACTATCCACTATCCAATGTAACTAGTCTCACTTAATTTGGATACCCACTAAAGAATATATCACTATTTTACCCGGAAGACCTGTTTGAGACTAGTTAATATGACTAGTCAGATACCCTATCTTGCACAGGGTGTTTCAACAAAAGTATAAGCTAAATGTTTATCACATCTACCTTGATAATTTATGTGAATATCCTTTGTATTTCAAGGTCTGAAAAATTACATAAAAAATTTCATAGAGAAAATTCCGTGATGTCTAAATTAAGGATGATTCCAGAACCCTATCTTACATAGGCTATATCTCCAAAAGTATAAGTCCTCAGGAGCTGAAATTTGAACCCAACATACCTTGATCTATCTACTAAATACCCTCCAAGGAGTTCCTTTTGAAACGCCATAGAAAACAATTTATAGTGAAAATTACAAGGTGTCTCATATGTAGCAGAGAAACCCCAAGACCTTGAGCTCTGATACCAAATGTTAAGAACCAAATATCGAGATTGCATAGAAAAACCTCAAAATAAGTACTCAAAGCCTTGAAAAAGAGATAATTTCAGATAATAAGCCTCTTCTAGGGGGAACCTCTTTATCCACCACATAAATTTCCAAATACAAGATGATTCCAAATGAAAATTTCTCCTTGGTATATATAGGAGAATATGAGGTACAATTACAACTAATGGACCCAAGCCAACATAAATAAAATAAAATTAATAATGTAATATGCCCCAATTAAGGGGTAATGTGCCACTATTTAGGGCTTAATTTTATCTCAACTCCCCAAAACCTTAAGTTAATTGGCTATATCAACTATTAAAAAGTCATTATCCTCATTGACAGTGCCAACACCCATAATTTTATTCATCGCCAAATTGCTGAAGAGACCCATTGCTGTATCAATGCAGTCAATAAATTTCAAATCGATATTGCTAATGGTGGTTCCATGAAATGTGGGGGATATTTTTAAAATATGCGCCTGCAAACAGGTGATTATAATTTGAAATCCCACATATTCTCTATTGAAATGGAATATTGTGACATTGTTTTGAGTGGTGAATCATTATGCACTATAGGCCCCATAGCCATGGAATTCAAGGAATTATACATGAGCTTCCAACAAGATGGACATGGCTACAGGTTCCAAGGAATCATAGTAGGTTCCTTAGATAATTTCAGTTCACATCGAATGGAAAAAATTCTAAAAAAGGGTCATTCTGTCATTATTTCCCAATTCCATGCCATTCAAGCAGTTGAAACTCCTTTCCCCACTATTTCTCCTGACATGTATATTATCCTCTCCAAAAACCAATCCATTTTTAAAAACCCCCAAGGACTCCCACCCCGCTGTGGGCCCCATGATCATTCCATACCACTTTTTCCCATGTAGTCTACCTCCCAATGTTCTCCCTTATCACCACCCATTTGCTTAGAAAAATGTGATTGAGAACTTTTTTCAAGAATTATTAGCTACGGGTGTCATTTTCCCTAGTACAAGCTCTTATTCATCTCCCATGATCATAGTACTCAATAAATAAGGTACTTGGTGCATGTTCCTTGATTTTTGAGCTTTCAACAAAATTACCATAAAAATATAAATTTCCCATTCCCGTCATTGATGACATTTTGGATGAACTGACTGGTGCTAAATTCTTTACCAAACTTGATCTATGTTCTGTCTACCACTAGGTACACATGAAGGAGTTCGATATTCCTAAGACTTCCTTTCATAATCATGAAGGCCATTATGAGTTCTTGGTCATGCCCTTCAACCTGTGTAATAATGTACTCCTTATGTTGGGTTCTGATGGTTCATCCCACATTTTTTGGAGACAGTCGGTCGGTCATTCGACTAGCAACTAGAGACAATCAGTCAGATAATTGACTTTTTGATGGAGAAAGTTGATTGATGGATTGACCAACTGAGTAGTCAACTACATGTTGGACGATTGGATGGTCGGGTCGACTTGGTAATTTGACTAGCCGACCCAACAATGTAAATTTTCCATGATCCAGTCCAACCTCTGACGATTTTATGTGGACAAGATCTTCCCAATTTCAAGGAAATTGGTTATATCTAGAAAATATAAATAGAGGACCCTATGGGTTGATATAAATATAATGTAAGGGTGTTCAATGATGCATTGTGATGTACTAATCAAAATGCGATGTGCTTAAGTGATGAAATGGTGTCTATAGACACCATTGATCTTTTTTGAAGTTTATTACTCTTTATTTATTATACATATTCTTTTATTGTTCCTTTCAGTGTTACACCCAATCCCCAACATGGTATCAGAGCCACTAGTTTTTAACTCCCATGCTGTCCACAAATTTTGCTGAGTCAAATCTTATAGTGATTGACTTTGAGATGTTGATTTGTTGGCTGTAACCTATTTTGGATCATCAAATGTCTCAGATATCCAAGATGTCTTCCAAGATTGATCATGTTGTTTTGAATGGACTCAATTATGCTATTTGGGAACCATATATTGAGACTTTGTTGAAGAGAAAAGGCATTTGGAAATATACAAAGACCACAAAGGATGACCAAGTGAAGTTTTTCATCGATGGAAATCAGGATGAGGCTGTTGGGGTCATCACGACCTACATTTCTTGAGTTATTTTCTTTCATACAAGCGAGATTGACTACCCTTATGAAGTCTGGAATAAGCTGAAGTAGTTTCTTGACTAAGTTGATGAAATTCAAGTTATGTAGTTGGAGAAAGAATTGATCTCTCTTGATTCAAATTCCTTTGATAGGATTAAGGACTATTTGGCATGTGTTAAAGAGATGTAGTTGAAATTGGGTGAATACGAGAACAATTTTATGAAGAAATATGGACAACTCATCGAGCTGGTCCTGATGAATCCGAGAGCACTCGTCAATGTGTTTTGTTCAATGTTCTGGACAAATTGGCAGGCACACAAAGAAGATGGTAAGAATTATACCTTTAATACTTTCTATGGATTATTGATTAATGATAAACATAGGTTTCTTGATAGAAGGAAGCTTGGTGGTAAACACCAAGCTCACTTTCTCAAGGGAAAAGACAAGATGAATTATAAGGAAAGAGGATGTTCTGATGATTTTGTACATAGACAAGAATGTCTCAACCATAAAACTAAAGATAAGATTGATGTGTCAACATCCACCTAGAAGAACTGAAAGAAGAAAACATGTTTGTACCATGGAAACACTGGACATGTGGAGAAAACCTGTTGGAAGAAAAGGGATGGCTTAGAAACAAAGGTTAAGTGGCTTGAAAGAGATGTGTCGACTATCTATTGATCAATTGACAATTTTACTTTCCAATTTAGAACTTCTCAAGCGTTTCTTACTCATACCTTACAAAATGAGTCGGTAGTCAATTCTTGGTGTAGTCATCATATGTCCAAAGATGTTTCTTTGTTCTCTTCCTTGGATAAAGATATTGAGTGAAATATATATGTAGCTAATGAATTCTCTCTCAACATTGCTGGTCATGGTGATGTTCCCTATCGACATGGTAAAATTGTCGACGTCCATCATGTGCCCAATCTAAGTGAAAATTTGTTGCTGGTTTCTCAATTGACATAGATAAGTAATATTGTTGAGTTTTGGCCTAATTGGTTCCTCATTAAGGATTTGAAGAATGACATGTCGATTATTGCTGAAGGTTTTCTTGACTCAAATGATGGACAGCACAAGTTCTATGATCTCCCTCGACTTGATCCTAGACCGATTGCTCTTGTTTCTCGCATCGATGAATGAAGCATAATTTGGCACGAACGACTTGGACACCTAAATTTTCAAAGTATGAAGTCGATGGCCACACAAAATATGGTTCCTCATCTTCCCAAAGTTCTTCCACTTGATGGCATTTGTAGAGGATGTGTGCTTGAAACGCATCATTAGACCCCTTTTGAATTTGACACAACACAACTAGCACAAAATCCATTGGAGCTTATTCACATTGATCTCTGTTATATAAATCAACCCTCCTTAGTAGGGGCAATGTATATTTTGACCTTTATCGATGATATCTCTATATTTACTTGGGTCTATTTCTTAAAAAATAAGATTCATGTATTTGCAAAATTCAAGGAATTTAGGGCATTGGTTGATATGGAAACTGTTGTGGATATTCAACTGAAATAGTTCGTCACAACATACCTGATAAATAAAACTGAAATCTACACTATGAAGGTTAAATTATTTTAGATTCTAGAATATTTAGTTACTAATTTTATGCTTATGCATAAAATAGATAAAATGTAGAAATTAGAGAACAATAAAATACAATCACACACCATCCACGAGATAACAAAATTATTTTCTTTGGTAAACCCTTACGAGACAAAACCCAAATAGAAGGTGAGTTTGCTCTGCTTTCTTTTCTATGGTATGGAAATAATGCAAGAACAAAGGAGAATTCACTCTCTATGGATTTACCTGAGAACTGTGTCCTATTAAGATGCCACAAAACATTAATTAACCCCCTCTGTTATTCTCTTTAATTTCCCACTCCCATTTAATTTTCTCTGCTATGGAACAAAATACAATAACATAGAATGGAACCCCTTGTCCTCCTAGTGGTCTGATATTTAACATAACTCGATAACCATCTAGGGGTAGGTTTTTTACTTCCTCAACCCTCAATTATGGTAGGGTTTTGAAACTTCTATAATATTCTTGAAATTAATCACATAAATATCCCCACATGCATGAGAAATGAGGGTTGATGTAACATCCTCTCGTACCATGGTGCTCAACTTGCGAGAGACATAGATTTTGCATACGAACTCCGATTGACACATGATTTGCACCATTGCAAAAGTATTAGAGTGTAGAACACCTTGAAGGGGGTGAGAACAAGTTTCAGACACTAGAACCCCAAAAAATGCCATTTAATGCCTTAAAATAACTTCAGAAGGTTCTAGACCCCAATTTCCAAACTTGGACGTACCACTAAAATAACCTTGCAAGATGATTCCTCCTATTTTTTCTACTCTAAAAGGATAGAGATATATGAAAAATAATATAATTATCCAATCCAAATCATTGGATAAGAAGCAATGCAATTGACCTATCAAGTGTTCGAAATCTGATAATGGTGGAGAGTATGTGAATCGACCATTTGAAGGATACCTTGCTCGATTTGGTATTTCTTGGAAGAGGTTTGTACCTCATACTCCTCAACATAACAATGTAGCAGAAAGAAAGAATCAAACATTGGTTGAAATGACTCACTATCTTTTGCAGGCCAAAGATCTACCAACTCATTTTTTGGGTGAAGTTGTTTACGGTTCCAAATATCTCCTGAATCATATTCCGACTAGAGCTATCAATTATGAGATTCTAGTCGAGAGATGGTGTGGAAAGAAGCCCTTAGTCGGTCACCTAAGAGTCTTCAATTGTGATGCTTGGGCTCATATTCTGGATGATTGTAGGAAAAAATTGGATGCAAAGAGTCATGCTTGCATCATGATGGGATACTTTGAAGAATCCGAATCCTATCAACTTTTTAACCCTGTTAAACGACATATCATTATCATAAGAAATGTGTTTTTTGATGAGAAGTATTCATGCAACAAGTTGTTGAATGCTTCCTATGGTTTGTTACATGATGGTCCCTTTGATGTTGTTTCTAACAATGGTTCACCTATCTTTTTTTTATCATTTCAATGGGGATGTTGAAATCTGTTCCTATTTTGACTAGGACATCGACCTTTGTTCCTGAGTTGAATGGAAATCCAATCTCTGTCTTGACCGGTCTTTCGTCTCCTTCGACTAAAAATGTTCCTTCTTTTGATTGATTGTCTGTAGTGGATATCACTTCACCTTTTTCCTGCCTACTTATATATGCTTCTAAAATGATTGAAGTAGTTGGCCTTGATGTTGGTGATGTCTCTTTAGGCCGACATAATCACAGTTAGAAGAAACATGCTAGTGTTGCTTTGATGACTTCTGTTATTGAGACTTGTGATCCTGTATCTTACTTATATGCAAAAGGACAACCTAAATGGGAACACACTATGCAAGATGAGATGACTTCTCTTTTGATGAATCATACTTGGGATTCAGTTCCTCGCTCTCAAGGGATTAACATTGTGAAATGTTTATGGGTCTATAAGACCAAATTTAACTCTAATGGTGTTTTCAAGCATTATAAAGCTTGATTGGTCGTGGAAGGATTTTCTCAACAAGAAGGAATTGACTACATTGAGACCTTTTCTCCTATTGGAAAAATGAATTCCGTTCAACTGATCCTTTCCCTTGCTTCTCACTTTGGTTGGAAAATCCACCAGATGGATGTGAAATTTTTTATGACATATTTCTATCTTGTTTTTTGACTTCAAAAGTCTCTTTATGGTTTGAAACAAGCTCCCAAAGCTATACTAAGATCAACCGCTTCTTTCTCAATATTGGTTTCAAACATTGTGAATCTGATCATAGTCTTTATGTATTACATACTCATGGTGATACCTTGATTTTTGTTGTATATGTTGATGAATTGGTCATAATCGACAATAATAATGATCTCATTCTTAGATTGAAGAAACAACTTGATGCCACCTTTGATATGGCATATCTTTTTCTTTTGCATTATTTACTCGGTCTTCAATTTTTACCTCTATTAGATGGTTTGTTTCTATCTCAATATAAATATGTAATGGATATATTTCATTGTTTTAAGATGGATGACTGTAAGCCATGTGCTACTTCTTTTCAGTCTGGATTTAAGTTAACTAAAGAATGCAAGTCTCCCAAAGTTGATGCCACCCTTTATTGACAGCTGGTTGGTAGCCTTATTTATCTTACTCATAGTCGATCTTTCATCTCTTTTGCTATTAGTGTGGTTTCTCAATTTACATAGGATCCCCGAGAAATCCACTGGAAAGTTGTCAAAAAAATTATTCGTTATCTTAGGGGTACCTCTCATATTAGTATCAAGTATTTTTTAATGTTAGAATCGTTAGTCAAATTCAATGAATCCGAATGGGTAGGTGACAATGATGATTGGAAGTCCACTTTTGGATATGTGTCTCACTTTAGCACTGGACCACTAGTTTGGTTGTGCAAGAAGAACATGTATTCTTCTTGTTGACTACATAAGTCAAATATCATGGCGCCATTAATGCAAGTACAAAGTTATTTTGGATTCACCAACTCTTGGGTAAACTTGGGTTTTCTTTTCAAGCCTCGACTACTATTCATTGTGCCAATCAGATTGCAACTCAAGTTGTTGATAATCCTATTGCACACAATAAAATGAAGCATGTCGAACTTCATGTTCACTACTTGAGACAATTGGTTCAAAAGAAGGTTTTCACTCTTATTTAATGTAAACCAAATGATTAGATTGTTGATATTCTTAGAAAACAATTTTCTAAAGTTAAGTTTGTTAATCTCCTCACTATGCTTGGACTTCAAGAATCTGCAAAGACTTTCTAATTTTATACCATCACTATTATGCATGCATTCCTAATTATAGGATGTCATTGCCTATATGAGTCAAGATCAATCACTCAAATCATAATATACATTGATTCTCATTCTTCATGTTGTATCTCTCTTCCTTTTCTTGATAAGCTTTGTTTGTGTATGCTTTAGCTAGGTCTCCTGTGTAGGTTTCCATGAAACACTGACACTCTCCCACTTTGAATTCTCTATGTGTCCTCTTTTTATCACCATAGATCTTCTGTTGATCTCGTGCAACTTTCAAATTCTACTTGATCTTTACCATTTGTTATATCATTTCCTTTAACAATTCTAGCCTAATCACGTCGTTGTCTACTAGGTTATACCAACTTACTGGTGTGTTTCATTTTCTTCCATACAATGATTCAAACATAATCATCTTCAATTATTATTGATACCCATTATTGTAGGTAAACTCAATTAAATGGATATAGTCCTCCCACCTAGAAGGCTTGTACATTACATAGATTCTCAACATATCCTCAATTATCTGATTAATTCTCTCTGTCTGCCCATATGAATCTCGGTGATATGCTGTATTGAAATTCAAATTTGTCCCAAATCCCTTAAACAACCCTTTCCAAAAATTGGAAGTGAACTTGGGATCTCAATCCGACACTATTTCCTTAGGCACACCATGTAGCCTAATGATTTCTCTCATGTAAATTTATGCAATATTGATTTCCTTATGAGTTACTTTGATTGAAATGAAATGTGAAACCTTTGTAATCTTGCCCACCACTACTATGATGGAATCATGTTTCCTTGCTGTCCTAGGAAATTTGGTAATGAAATCGATAGTAACAACTTCCCATTTCCATTCAGGGATGGGTAATGGATGCAACAATCATGTTGGATGTCTGTGCTCAACCTTTACCTTCTGACATTCCATACATATGGCCAAACAATCAGTGGCATCTTTCTTCATACTAGGACAAAAATATTGGCCCCTTACAACTGTAATATTTTTCTAATATCCTAGAGGTCCAGTGTATGGTACATTGTGCATCTCCTTTAAAACCAAAATTCTCAATTCTTGAGAATTCAAGACATAAACTCTATCACAGAATAAGAGGATTCCATTCTCTTCTAGTTTTTAATCCTTATATTTCTGCTGTACATTATCCTGCTGTAATCTTTATTTAACTTGCACAAAATGTTGATATGCTATTACAACCTATAGAATTCTTTATTTTAAATATCTACTATACATACTGATGGTTGTAGCATGCATTTTATGCACCCTTTTACTGAGTGCATCGACCACCTTGTTATCTTTTCATTTTATGTGCTTGATATCAAAGTTATATTCACTAAGAAATTCCATCCATCTAGTTTGTCTAGCATTTAGTGTTGGTTGTTTAAACAAGTTTTTCAAACCACTATGGTCTGTGCTTAATTTTTTTTTTCCCCATAAGGTAATTCCTCCACATTCTCGAGGCATGTACTATGACTTTCAACTCTAAGTCATGCGTAGCATAATTTATTTCATGCTCCTTCAATTTTCTAGACTCATAACAAATTACATGCCCATTTTTCATAAGGACTCCACCGAGCCCTTCCTTGCATGACTTTTTGCACAAAACAAAATCCTCATTTGGATCTGCAACCTTTAAAACAAGGGCGTTGGTTAGAAAATCCTTTAAAAACTTGAAATTTTCTTCATACTTGGCACTCCACTCAAATTTCACTCCTTTATTTTGCAAGGATGTTATTAGGTGTGCAATCTTGGAGAATCTCACAATGAATCTCTTGTAGTAACAAGCTAGACCCATGCATGATCTAACCTATGAAATGTTTGTTGGCACTGACCATATCTTGAGTGCTTCAATATTTTCTGGATCCACTGCTATGCCATTTTTTGAAACAATGTGACCCAAATAATGGATATGATTTTGATAAAAAGTCCATTTACTCAATTTGGCATACAATTGGTGCTCTCTTAACACTTGTATCACCATTCTCAGATGTCGCTCACGTTTTTCTTCCGTCGTGGAATAGATAATAATGTCATCCAAGAATACAATGAAATTTTTTTCCAGGAACTCATTCATCAAACACATAAATGTAGCTGGTGCATTTGTCATTGTATTCATTCACGATCCTTTCATTATCGACTCTATAACTCATCACTTCTTTTTGCAGGCTTCTCATAGTTAAAGGTTCATTCCTGTCTCTTCTCCCATTAGACTCAGTCTCAAAATTACCCATGCTGACATGCAGACCTATGATATCTTCTTCATGGCTATAAGACCCTTATGCATCATCCACATATCTAGTTCTCATACATGAAATAAATTCCTCTTTATGTATCTCTAATTCTGTAAGAATGTGCATGCAATAATTGCTGTTAGAATTAAGCATATTGCAAAATATTTATTAATTAGATTATAGGTAATTATTAATTTCAAATTATGAATAATATTAATGCACTATTCCAAGATATGACTCCTTAAATGCATTCTTCTCTTAAAAAACTTTCTAATGACTATACCCATGCCTCACTCTGAGTTCTGGGCGAAAATTTACATAATTTACAAGTTGCAATTTCCACTCTTTTACTACTACAGAAAAATATTTTATCACTTTCTGATAAATTTTATTTCCCAAATCAAAATTCTGGGTGGATATAGGTCTTCTCCTCCTCAATACCTTTCCAACAATTGTTCATTTTCTCAATTTTGATCTATGAGTGGAAAGTTATGGTCCAAATAATTTTTGACTATTTTTCCCAATTTATCCTTGTATGCTACATGTGTCTTCTTTCTTTCCCAACAAATTTTTCCATACTCAAATCCTAAATATGGTTGCCTAGATGTCTTCTATCATCCATAATATTTCTATAGACAACTCCTGAGCCCAAATGGACTTTTGAGCAATGAGTTATGCCTTTTGGAAGTAATCTAGTGCCGAAATTTCAACTTAACTATTTCGGTTGTAACTTTCTCATACGAGCTCTGTTTTGCTTCCAAAAAATCCCATTAGATAGCTCTCTCAGAGTTATTTTATTTAAGCTACATAGAAAATGTGTGCCTTGGTACACTCTTTTATTGTGGTTTTTTTTGGCTAAAAACATAATTTAGGGACTCAAAATCGCCACGTAAGTTCATGACCTTCAAAAACCCAAAAAATATTAAAAAATTGACTTTTTTAATGTTATAACCGCCCTTTGATATGCACTGCCAATCTCAAAATATGAATAAATTGTGACCATTGATCCTCTCTCTGTTGGCGATTAGTGATTGCAAATTCCTTTTTGCAAACTACAGTTTCCCATTGATCTGCCCGACGCCTGATCTTCTGCCATCGACAATTCCTCTTAAAAAACAATCGTTGCACACAATTATTGTTGATCCTTGACCATCGATGATCAACTATTGACGAATCCCTTGACAACTAACTTAGTTACAATTTTGCCAAACCCCGACAATCGACTATCGACCAATTCTTGTCTAACATGGAAACTATGTTGATGTGGCATGACACATAGATACTGATGTAGCATGACAAATTTTGGTTGCACAAATGGTGTGCAAAAGTTCAGTTGGTGGGTGATGATGAGCCCCATTATTTTCCATTCCAAAGCCAAATCTTTGACAATTTTTTCCATCATAAAATGAATATTTTCTTGTTGACCATATTTAATAGTAAGACATGATTATTTTGCATGTTTCTTAATGAATGTATGTTGAGGTGGATTTTTGTGTGTAATGTACCTTTTTTCTCTATTTTTTTTGTCAAAATATGTGTATTCCACCAACCAGGTTGAACTACAGGAGTTAGGGGTGCCAACATCCTAGAAACAAGGGATTTTGTCTTCCTCAAGGAGATGCTAACCAAAGATCAAGGGAGATTGTCCCTACCTACTTCCAAGAGTGCTCCTTGTGCATTAATGACCACTTTTGATCAACACCAGTCGAATATAGAGGTGTAAAGGGTTGAGATCCCTCATTTACTCATTACTCTCTTTGATTTAGGGAAGGGAGATCGAACTTTCTATTTATATACAGACCTCTATTCTAAAGAGGGGGAGATAGATAATTTTTGGAGAAGCATTGTATGTATACTTTGTGAAGAATTTTGTTAAGAAATCATAGCATTCATTCTCTTGATGTATTACTGATATTTATGAAATAAAGATTGTTTTACTTTAAGCCTATTAAAGTTTCCTTTAGGCTCCTTATGCTTCTTGGGTAGGGCCCATCAAAGAGGGCTCAAGGACCATGTTACAATTTCTGTAGTTTTAATGCATGTTAGATAGTATTTTATTCTCTTTTGAAGTTTAATATAGCTTTGCATGATTAATCCTAGATTATGTTAAGATTGTCACTAACTAGCTAGTGAGAACAAACATCTTGTAGAAATGTTCAATATCCTTTTCGAGCACTCTTAGGTGCTTCCCAATGTCAAGAACCTCAATTTCACTCCATTTATTTATAGTCTAGTCTTGTTTATGATTTTAAAGACTTACTCTACAGTTTTGAAAATCATTTTTCTTTTTGTAGGAGTTTCCTGTAGAAACTGTACAATTCCTGTAGAGCTGCACAATTCCTGTAGAAATCTCCTATAGGTTTGTTTCAACTTCAGATTTTGACTTGGATTAAACTTCTTTTCATAAAATTATTAATAAAAAATAAAAATACATTTAGACTGAAATTGATCAAAGGGTTAGATAATTATCTTGTTTTATTCAAGCACTAGTGTAGCTTTACTTCTATTATAAACATTCTGTCATAACTTAGATTGAATTCATCTTATTTCTTCCAGTTTAATCTTTTTGATTGAATATTCTTTAATGCATCTAGAATAAGTTCTTTCCATGCAATCTAGATTAGTTGTACTTTCAAATTGGGTTGTTTCCTTCAAGCAAATAGTCCATACCTGCTTTCTGTCATTTTATTTTCCTACACATTTTTAGACTTTGATCATTTTCATACCTTTGCTACCGACAAGTGCATACTGCACATATAGTGCATAGAACCTCTTAATTTTGTACAAACCCAGGGTTGAAAAATTAAATTAGGAATCCAAGAGTATAGTAAATTATTGTTTCTATTCCTAGGGCCATCACCGCCTCCATTTCCTGCCATTTTCCCACGTTGGGCCAATTTTTGGGGGTTCCATATCCACCAGATGAAAAAATTCAATGAGATGGGAGAAAAAAACTTCTAAGGGGTATCTCTGTCAATGCATCTACCATAATTATCGAAGGGAAAGAGTGAAATTGAGGTCAGCCCCAGAATGGTATTAGTTCAAGCCAAGGCCCCATAAGAGTCCAATCCATCCCAATAGGTTTTTTTTATTTATTTTTATTTTTTATATTTGTATATGGGCCATTATTAGGAAATGAGACACACTTCCATGTGAAACATAACATAAGATAGGGATACATATTTAATCAAGAAAGTAAATGACACACCAATCACACAGTACACAGATATTTTACCCTAGAAACCCAAACTGGGAAACCAACATTCCTTGAGAGTTCTTCATTCAGAATAAAAGGTTTCATTGATCCAGTTGGATATCGGTGGCCACCCACCTTTTCCAAATGGCTCAAAACAGTTTTCTGGCCATTTTGGCAATTTACTATTTTTAGCAGGTTTAACTTCCGGGGCCATTTTGAGGGCCT
>JASDQU011400519.1:25891-40177 GCA_032191745.1 Picea mariana | reverse complement strand
GACTCTGTGCACTCCCTACGATAGTAGTCTTCCAACAACTTCGCTCAGTTTGCAAACACTAAGACTTCACTCAGCCTGCGCACTCCTTGCATGACTCCTGTGCTTAATTTTCACTTCTGTGAGAATGAGAATAATGTTATCTCTTCTGAGCTTTCAGAGATGAAACTATGGACTCTTATCAACACATGCCTTGCAGACAACTTCACTGCACTCCTTGCAGGAAACCTCTTGCTCAGACAGAGAAACAATTGAAACTCATTCCTCACCCTCCCTTTCTTTAGATTTCAGACATTTAAATATGAAATCAAACATTCACGCATCAAAGTGAATGCATAACAAAGAATAAACAAGCATGAGCACAACATTCAATCATGCATACACAGAAAGTATTTGAACGCCATGATTCTGAGTCCAACTTCATGTATTAATCTTAGAACTTTTGTACATGGGTTTTTACATAGCTCTCTGTTTCTTCTCTCCTATGCGCTCTTCTCATAATGCTGCTTATTGTTACAGTAATACAAGGGAGGGTGTCTATATCCCATTTCCCTGCAGCTTCTAAAACTATCTAATCTAGGAATTAAATTCTACCTACTTACATTCATTAACATAAATTCCTTCACCTAATAAAGACAAGACCGAGACGCTTAAGGTATGTTTACAAATCAAGAAGTACACCTCTCTTTAACTATCTCATTTAAGTCTGGCGTGTCCACTTCAGAAACATTCAAACAATTTATCACATGCCAAAATGCATTGGCGTTGCCCATGCTTGCTTGATGTTGGCAATGTTTGACGTTGGTGATGCTCCTGCATCATACTCCCTCTCTTTAAAAATTTCATGGGATCCTTTCCATGACCTCTCGCATGGTCTTTCCATGCTTTTGAATCTCTGCTTCATTTTCCCAGCTGGCATCTTCAACTGGATGTCCTTTCCACTTGACCAAGTATTCAAAATATTATTTTCTTCTGGTCCTCTTGCTAACTCTTTTGTCCAGTATTCTTTCCATCTGTGGATTCTCTAATTTTTCCATAAGGTCCTCCAGAAGTGTCTCATGAACTTGGTGTCTCGATCCAAAACTATGCTCCTTGGTAAGCCATGAAGTCGAATGACCTCTTTGAAAAACAGATTCGCAATGTGAGTTGGGTCACTGGTTTTCTAACACAGTATGAAGTGTGTCATCTTATAAAATCTATCCACTACCACAAAGATCGATTCAAACCCTCTTTGTGTTCTTGGAAGCTCCAATATGAAGTCCATGCTAACAGCATCCCATGGCCTGTCAGGTATGGGTAACGGTTGATAAAAGTCTTCATTCTGTCTCTTCCCTTTTGAATGCTGACAAATTCTGCATCTATCCACGAATATTTTGACGTCTTCTCTCATTCCTGGCCAAAAATATGATTCGTTTGGCTTTGAGAACGTCTTGTCATGACCAAAATGCCTGACCAATCCTCCACTATGTTTCTCCTTCAACAAATTCCCCCTCATGGAGCATTTTGGAACACATAACTGATTTCCCCTAAATAACAATCCATCCTGGATCATATATTCTGTCCATTGACTTCTGTCCCTAAGAATTGGATTCTCAGTTGCTTCATACACCTCTTTAAAATCTGGATCATCTTTGTACATGTCCCTGAGATCATCAAAACCCAGTGTTTTGACTCTGAACTCCTACAACAACAAACATTTCCTTCTCAAAGCATCAACAACTTTGTTAGCAGTTCCAAAAATATGCTTTATTACAAAAGTAAAATTCTTCATGTATTCAACCCATTTAACATGTCTTTGATTCAAGTTCTCCTGTTGAGTCACAAATTGCAAAGCATGATTGTCACTGTATAAGACAAACTCCTTCGGGATTAAGTAGTGTCTCCATTTCTTCAATGCCTAGATAATAGCATAGAACTCCTTGTAATACGTGGAGTATTTCACTTTCACTTCATTCAGCCTCTTGCTGAAGTATTCTATCGGCCTGTCTTCTTGACTCAAGACTGCCCCTATTGCAAATCCAATTGCATCACACTTTACCTGAAATGTCTTTTTGAAATCTGACAACACCAAAATTAGTTGTTCCGTGATTTTCTTCTTCAACAAATTGAAGCTTTTCTCAGCCTCTTCTATCCAGTGAAAAGACTTGTGTCTCTTCTTCACTGTGTCCATCATCAGTGCACTAATTCCACTGAAATTCCTGATGAACTTCTGGTAGAAACTAGCCAATCCAGGAAAACTTCTCACCTCAAATATATTCTTCGGTGATGGCCAATTCTTAATTACCTCTACCTTATCTAGATCCATCCTCAACTTGTCTGTAGAAATAAAAAAACCCAAATAAATGAGTTATGTCTTCATGAATGAAAATTTCTTCATGTTTATCAACAACTTCTCTTGCTGTAGCCTCTTCATCACTGTAGCCAAATTTTTCAGATGCTCTGCCTCAGTTTTACTGAAAATCAGTATGTCATCAAGATACACAATGAAAAATTTTCCGATGAACTTCTTTAGGATTCATTCATCAACCTCATGAAAGTACTTGGTGTGTTTGTTAAGCCAAATGACATAACAAGCCATTCATAAAACCCTTTGTTAGTCTTGAAGGTTGTCTTCCATTCATCACCTTCTCTCATATGAATCTGGTGATATCCACTTTTCAAATCAATCTTAAAAAAAAAATTGGCGCCACTTAAGAAATCCATCAAGTCATCCATCCTTGGCAATGGGAATCTGTACCTGATGCTTATCTTGTTGATTGCCCTCGAGTCAATACACATCCTCCAACCTCCATCTTTCTTTGGACTGAGTACTGTCGGAAAAACACACAGACTCAAGATTTCTCTAACCAACCCCTTGTCCATTAAATCCTGGACTTGTCTTTTGACCTCTTCATTCTCCTGCGGCGTCAATCTGTATGCTGCTTTTTTTGGTAAACTATCTCCAGGTATGAGATAAATATGATGACTCACACTTCTGATTGGTTGTAACGAACGAGGTAGTTCGTCCACTACTATGTCAGCAAACTCTTCCAAGAGCTTCTAAACCTCTTCTGGTAAATCATCTACCCTTTTATTGGTTAAAACAATCTTTGGCTTCCTGACCACAATGAATTGCGGTTCCTCCTTCTTCTTAACCTCTGTAAGAAGTTCCTTCCCACTCATGAGAAGTACAATGTTGCTTACTTCAGTTTTCACTTCGTTGTCTTTGATTAGAAGCAACATGTGAGCTCTCCCATTCTTCTCTAGGGTGTACGTGTTCTTCCTCCCATCATGAATCACATTCCTGTCATATTTCCATGGTCTACCCAACAATAGATGACAAAAATACATGGGAATAACATCACAGAGTACTTCATCTTTATACCACCCTATCTTAACATAAACTAAACATTGTTTAGTGACATTTACTTGATGTCCTTTTTGTAGCCACGAAACTCTGTATGAGCTCGGATGTTCAATAGTCTCCAGCTCTAGCTTTTCTACCATCTCTGTAGAAATGAGATTATATGTGCTACCACTGTCCACAATGACCTTTCATACCTTGTCCTTGGTTTTTCAAGCAGTCCGAAAAAGACTGTTTCTTTGCACTGGATTCTCCACCTCCTTCTCTGGCGTTAAGAGAACCTTTCGCATCATCAACGATCTTCCACCTTCAGTATCTTCTGCCTCAACATTTTGCCTCTGTGCTTTGGCAATGTGAGTTTCACCACCTTCTTTCATTTTATCTAGACATTCATAAGATTTGTGTCCATTCTTTCCACATGTGAAGCATTTTACCACTCCACCTCTTCCTCTGGTACGAGGAAAAATGTTTCCATCAGCATACTAATCTCTCTATTTGGTATGCTGCCCTCTCTATGAACTTCCACCTCTCTCATTTTGAGTCTAAGGTTTCTTCCAGTCTTCCTTGGGTTTCTGATTTCTATCCTAGGCAAATGATTTGCCTCTGGCTTGACTTCTGCCTCGACCTATTTGACCTTGTTTTTGGCTCAGCTTCTCTTCAGCCTTTAGAGCCATCTGATAAGCATCTTCCATCATTTGGATGGTCATCATGCTCATCTCATCCTGAATTTCATATCCCATACCATTCATATATCTGGCAACCTTTTCATCATCGATTTCGCAATGACCTACCCTGATGTTCAGCCTGTAGAATTCTTTAGTGTACTCCTTCACTTTCATCAGCTTCTGTCACAAATTTTGCATTCTCCAAAACAGAGTAATATGGTAATCCATGGGAATGAATTTTGCCTTCATCTTTGCGATCATCCTATCCCAAATCTTAATCTTCTTCTTGCCTTTGCAGTGTCTGTCAGCTTGTAGCTCATCCCACCACAATGCTACATGTCCTTTAAGTCTTGTGACAACATGTTTGACCTTTTTGTCCTCCTCGACATCTTCATAGTCAAAATATGTTTCCAGAGCTCTAATCCAGTCTAGAAGGTCTTCAGCATCCAGATTCCCTTCATATACTAGAATGCCCATCTTTACCTTAGCAACCATTCTTGAAACAACCCTAATCAGGCATTCATTTGCTGCATCTTCCATTGTGACCTCTTCTCCTTCATGTTCAACCTCATTTTTTCTTTTAGAATCACTAAGATCCCCAGCACTGACTGTGTGCCTCTATGTTGTCTCCATGTCTTAGATTCTGGCACGAAGGTCATGCATCTCTCTTTCTATGGCTGGATCAGGCATCTGCCTACCACTTCTTCTTGGTATTTCCCTCTCCTCTGGTGGATTGGGTGTTTGTTTGTCCCTTCTTCTCGGCGGCATGTTGAATATTCCTTTTCCCTGCTACAGAAAGCAAAGGAATCTTTCTATGCTCTGATACCAAATTGACGAAGACCTATCGGCCCTAGCGTCAGAGATCCACTCACAGGATCATTCTATATATCCTTCGAGCCAGATCATCTCTTTTGGATTCTCTACTGGAACCCCCTTTCAAATCCATCCATAGGTTCTTTTCACGGTTTGCGATTTCACGAGTTCACGAGTTGAAACTCTGACTCTTCCTCCTCTAATTCCATGATATCTGAAATTGTGAAATGGTTATAGCTCTTACTCTATCAGCGCCTTCCTTGCACGACCACTAGTTAGTCTTATCATTGGCTCCTCTCGCCTCTTGTGCCTTCACGAGTTTCAATGTTGTGCCTTCGAGCTCTTACCTTATGAACTCTAGAGAAGCGAGAAGTCAACGAAGTGTTGACTCCCTTCCTCTTAGCAACACATGTCCACATGTCTTTTTTTCTGGCCCCCCCCTTCGTGGTTCTACCATGCATCCCTTGTGCCAGCTTCGGTGCTTCGCGACTTCGCCTTTCAGGATTTCGGGACTTGAAGTACCCGACTCCTGGCTCTCACCTTGCGAACCTCCGAGTTCGCAAGATCCTCTGATCTCTGACACCTGTCCTCCTTCGATGGACGGCTTAGATTACCTTGCAACTTTTCTACTTGCCACTTTGATACTTTTTCCATGAAAGTCTCGACCTCTTATCCTCTGATATGCGAAAACGTGAATTTTTCGACACGTCACCTACGTGGGTCGCACACGGAACTCCCCCCTTTTTTGGAGTTTCGGACCTCGCGACTTCGCGAGTCCTAATGTTGGAATTTCGACCCTCCAACTCATGAAACCTCGAAGTGGTCAACAAAGTCTGACTTTCGGGTTGGCATGCATGCCACCTATCCACTCCCAGATGGACGGTCCTGATTCACTTCGTAGCTTCACCACTCGTGAAGTTGAATTACCTCCCTCTCTGACCTTCGATGTCTGAGTCCTCGATACAGGTGATCTCGTGACATGTGTCTTTCTTTCGCAAATGGCTCAAATTCCTTCGCTATCTTAGGATTTCACCTTTTGCAATTTTGTGAGTCTCGCTACAAAGGTTTCAATCCTTCACCTCCCGAGACCCCGAGATGCAATTTCATGAGTGATCCAACGACCCTCGTTGGTTCGGATCCTACAGTCTAATTTTCTCGATCTTGCACTGGACGAATGTTGCTGTAAATCCCCTGCTCCTCTGTGAGATTTGATGGTTTTCGGGACTTCGCGAATCCTCCACAGAGGATTGTTTCAGGATTAATCCACAAGTACGAACACGAACCGATCTCCCTAGATCCACCTGGATCTAGAACAAAACAGGACAAAATAATACTCTTTCCCTAGATTTATACTATTGAATGAATTAGGAGGCAAGAATCATGAACGTACCTTATGATCGCTTCCTTGGGTCTCTGTTGTACCAGCTTCGCTCCAATGCTCTTGTGCCGCCAAGACCAGAACAACTCAAACCAATTGAAGTGAAAACAACTCAATATATTCAACATTTAATCTATACATATGACCAAGGAGTTATGTAATAAAGTAACATCATCTTTATGGGAAAGGGACATATTACTATATTAAATTGATAGAAAGAAAGAATTACAACCTGAGCCTTGATGTTGCAAGTCTCCTTTTGATGGCTCCTAGCTCTGACACACATGCTTGCTCATGCATGAAGAAGATCGACCACTTTTGATAACCTTGCTGGTGTCTCTAGCTGTTGTAGCATCAATCCTTCATACAATCTTGCACTAATTCTCCAATAAATCTCTTGCTAGCTTGCTGCTTAACCTTTTCCATGAGCATTCCCCTCAATTTATAAGAGAGAATGGATTAGTTACTTGGATAGGAATGATCCCAAGATATCAGGAAAGCCAGTACTTAGATAACCATTTGAATGCCATCTCATCCTTCTAGAAGATTCCCTTCTAGAAGGATCGAGAATCTATCTTTTTCCCTTCTTTAGAAGATGTTCGCACCCTAGTAGTTAGGTAGAGTGCGAACCCCTCGCACCCTGTCTTAATGCAGCCTGCGAGAATCATACATTCTCGYAGGAAAATATATAGGTAGCCTGTGAACCTTCCTTAAAAATATGATTTCTGGAAAGAGACAAAAGGTAACTTTTCTCAAGAAAGTGTTCTAGTGAAGAGCCTGATTTCTCCATCATCATTACATCATCATGACGACCAAATTTATGGATAACAGAATGCCCCCCAAAGTCTGAGATTGGAACCAGTGACAATCAATAGACTTTGTAAGCTGCATGTGTGTGTCAAGAACCAAGAGYACATCTAATCGGAAACCTGCAAACATCCAAGCATCTGCAAAATATCATATATACCAATTCTGAGGTAGGCATTCCCATACTCAGATCATAGACTGACGACATCATAAACCAAGGTCATGGCCACCAATCATACACTGTGGATCCATGCCGTCACAATATAGCATAGCCACCTAAATACACTGTGGATCTACGCAACAAATTTTTAATCAAGACGACATAGCCATGAAACATACACAGTGGATCTAGGTGTCGTAAATTATACATACTCCATCACAACCTAGATCATAAAGAGAATATCCAGGGTCTTCAATCTCATCGCGCAAAGTACGAATCTAACCATGTGATTACATGTGTTGAAGTTGAACATGGCAGAAACCACTTGATTACCAGTCAATGATGCAACCGTTAACAAGTGCGAGGGAAATCAGCATTGATGTCAATGACTCCTAAGGTATTACAGTACAATCCATCGAGTGTGAATAAATGAGTTGATGTCAAACATCTGACGGAATCTTTTGATCAGGGGTCAATGATGTAAACCCACTGTCGAAAGAGAGAAACTTTCCATTGAGGCATGCAAGCTTCAAGGTACTAAATAATTTCTAAGTCTTGATTCCGGATAATGTGTTGAAGTCGACGGAACAAAACTCATCACAGGAGGGCCTTGATGTATCCCTCATCAATGACACGAAATGAGTAACAGAGTTTGAAGGTGAGACAGAGCACTTTGCAAATTGGACTGGAGACAGGGAAGGCCGACACAGAGAGAATGGATAACTGCAGATGGCTGACTCAATATAGGCTTCGGATGGACTTCTCTTGAACATATGAATGACACGACCAATGATTTGGCATCATTGACTCAAATACAACACATGAAATGACCTTGTAATCAATCGAAAGAGAGACAAATGGATTTACCAAACCAGCTTCAAATGATGAATAGGGGGTGTCATGTTCAAGAGCCACTCTTACTGCCAATTAATACGAAGATGAAACATATCCCTTTCCCAAATTTTCCCCCACCATTTCTGGCAAGTACCTCTTTATTTTTACGCAAGCTTGAATAGGATCACATATGCTTGTTGATATAAGCTCATCCTTCGGACGAGTCCCTCGGAGTATGTTTAACGAACCCTAGGAAGGAGTGGTTCGGTCCCATCACGGGTCTGTCAATGTTTGTTTAATGAGTCCAGAGATAGTAAACTAGAAGGTTTTTCAAGATTATAGAGTTTGGAAAAACACTTAAAAGAGAACTCTCTCAGTTCCTTTTTCATACAGTAGTCCAACGAGACCAAAAAAGGGTTAAACTATCGCTCGAAAGACGCGTACTTCAAATACTTTATCGAGCGTGAAAATAGCAAGGTCGCTCGGCAATATTTTCCTGTTTAGAGAGTTTGAAAAGAGCTTAAAGAAAACTCCAAGGGGGATTCCTTTTCATATAACCACAGCGAGCCCAAAAATGTGATAAAACGATGCTCAATCACATTCTTATGTGTTTTACAAGCGCAAGAATGGACAAAAAGGCGCTCGAGGTTTTAAGTAAAAACCATAGAAAATAATCAAAATCACAACACACTAGGGAAAACTCTGTCCATAATCATCCATGTTTCACACCTGCAAGTCTTTACACTCATTTTCACATTAGTGATTAGGTTTAAATAATAAATAAACATAAAAAACCCAAATTTGATATAGTAAAATGTAATTAAAATGAGTAAACAACTAAATTTACCATATCATTTCACATTTTTACCATTGAGTTCCAAAAACCCTCATTTTACCCTCTGCATTTGGTGTTGATTTTCGGGAGCTACGAGTGATCATTTGACGAGACGTCAGCAACATCTTGGTAAGTTCATCATTACTGATCTTTTCATGGTTCAAAAATTTGATTTCATTGGTTAAAAGTTCTGTTTTAAGTGAGTTTTTTGAGCCCTATATGCGTGGAGGCATTCTCACAGGTGGCCCATACGGGAATTTGCGAGAATGACTCGCTCTCACAGGCGGGCCTTAAGCCGCTTGCGAGAATTTCGCACTGTGCATAGTATGGAACCTGCGAGCAGTGCAGAACTCAAAATTTTTTGAAACGTTTATCCAATAGAAGAAATTTATTTCATGAATAAGATCATTAATCATGTTTGTATGTTTCTTATGCAGGTTAATAGCCACAAATATGGTGCTTGAGTGGCGAGAACGAGAACATGAGGAGGATAACGCAAATGCTGAAAATCATCCTCCCACAATAGATGCACTAAGAGACTGTGGTCTCTTAAAATACTTTCGTATCCCGGGCATGAGAGCCCAAGTCCGATTATTGGAGTATCTACTCTGAATGTGGGATCCGGATCAGCAACTTTTCATTGTCGGAGCTCACACCTTAGCTATTGACATCGAGGACATATATTTCTTGACCGGATTATCTAGGCGTGGGTACTATGTTAGTTTGACCGGTAGCAGAGAAGGTGGGTTAAAAATGAGTGAATATTGCAACCAATACTGTGTACCTGAGGCCGAAAGAAAGAAAGGGAAAGTGGCAATCTGGGGAGTAACTGACTTGACTCTCCACACTATTCTCTTCACGATTGCTTGGATGGCTGGAAGTGCCACTCCCCATATGGCATTGCAGAGCTATTTTCAGTACACCATCGAGTGTACTGATCCCCCAGTATTTAACTGGGCTGATGCAGTATTACGCAGTATCAAAAGACAGCTGACCAAGTGCAGGCGGGGAGAACTGAAACAATTTGGATATGGATCCTTGTTAGTGTCCTTCTTCCTAGAGAGGGTCCCTATATTTCGTCTACAAGTTGAGTGGAACTTTCCGGCTCCTAGGGATCCGAGGATGTTACGATGGTGTCAGCTCATGGCCCGACATGTGGCAGGACCAATCGTCAAATATGACGATATTTTCTTTGACGGGTTGCAAAACCAGATGCTGATGGTAGATGACTACGCATATGTCGGGTTGGATTTCCGAGGAGATCTGGATCTAGCACTACCTGAGGACACTCAGTGGGGAGACCTCGGTAAGAAGTACACAAATTTTCCCTTTTTAAATGTTTTTGAATTTTTATCATATTTAAATGTTTTTGTTTTATAGATTTATCTGAAGACTAACAAAAAATATTTGTTGATAACACAGACATTGGACCGTATAGACCTCCTGGCACCTCTCCTATCCAGCGACAAGGAGAAGCAACAGCAGTATTACCACAATATGCAGAAGATTATCAAATCGTGGAGCAGAATTTAGAGGGTCTTATAGCAGACATTCCAGATATGGCTCTGGAAGAGGTTCCACGACGCGATCAGTGCCACACTATAGGGGTTTTCGTAGCTATGGGTCGACTGCTCCGCATATTAGCTAGGGAAGTAGTGTGTTACCGTGAATATCATCCATGACGTCACTTTGTAGAAGCTATAAGATTCAGTTTTTGATATTTTGGTCTTCGGACAAACATTTTGTAAAAACAAACTTTTTGATTGTTCTATATATACAGACGGCTTCTACCAGTTTACTCTACATTGTGTGAATTTAAATGTGTTTGATTTACAAACGGTTCAAATGTCTTTCCAATACATAATTAGCCATTGCATCTGTTAATGTATTAAGACACCTAGGAATATGCTGATATTCAATGTGATCAAAATATCGTTCCAAGAGGCGAATTCACAAATACACTCATAATAAAGTAGGACTTGGAATAGAGTAGACATTACTTAGTTGTAGTACCACAAGCTGCAAGTCGAGTCGCACAACCAAATGATGAATTCCAAGTGAGATAGCATCAACCAATAGTTCAATAACGGTGCTATACTCGGCAATGTTGTTGGTTGCACGGCCAAGACATACACCTCGTAAAGATATAAGTTCGTTGGTTGGGGCATAGATTGCCCATGCAGCGGAAGCTAGGTTCTGAGTACTATGGCTAGCACCATCAGCGAAGCCAATATAAGGTAGTGAATACTTCGACATCTAGCAATCAAACACAACATCATGTAAGGGAAGAGACCAGATAACGTCAAAAGCAAACTAAAGTAACACACACAAAGTATGATACATAAAATACAAGTACTTGTGCACAAATAACTTATGCATAGTACTTCCTTAAGTACTACCCATTCCTGGGTTCACTCAAAGGTATACCATCATAATCAACTAGCTCATATGCTCCTTTTTCCAACACTCTGCGAACAATGTAAGGGCCATGCCACATTGGTTTGAATTTCCCAGCTCCTAAGACATCTTTATCCTGTTCGTACAAAAGAACAAGATCACCTTCAGAGAAAACATGAGGCTTTACATGCTTGTCATACTGTGCCTTGATGCGTTTCTTCTGGGCTTCTATTACTAGAGCAGCATCACGTCGAGTCTCGTCTAATCGCATCAGATACAACAGATGTTCTTCTTCAGCAGAATTATTGGGTAAGATTTCTACAGCTAACTTCAAAAAAGGTATCTCACATTCTATTGGCAGAATGGCTTCCACGCCATAGACTAATCGAAAGGGTGTAAAACCCGTAGCGGATTTAACAGATGTCCTATATGCCCACAATGCCGAAAATAACATCGTGTGCCAACTGGTTTTATGAATTCCTATCATCTGTCGAATCATAGTTATAAGAACCTTATTGATTGCTTCGACCTGTCCATTAGCTTGTAGATAATAGGGTGTTGAGCTATCATGACGAAGACCCAACTTTTCCGTAAGTTCAGACATCATAAAATTCCTAAAATGACTACTGTGATCGGTAACGATAGCTTGAGGAGAACCAAAATGATTTATGACATGGTTGAAAATAAATAACACTGCAGTCTTTCCAGTATTATCGAATGTTGGCATCGCCTCGGCCCATTTTGTAAAATAATCAACAGCTACAATGATGTAACCATGCCCCCCAACCGAGTGAGGGTGACATGTCATGAAATCAATGCCCCATTTTGCAAAAGGACCAACTAAGAACACAGGATGGAGGGGAGCAGTATGCGACCGAATTTTTTGATTGTAGGTCTGGCAGGCATGGCACTTCTGAAAAACAGTAATGCAGTCATTGAACAAGGAAGGCCAAAAATATCCTGCACGTAAGATTTTCTGGGTAGTAGCATACCCAGACATATGACCACCACATGCCCCAGAATGGTAGTCATTCAAGGATTTCTCGGCTTCGTCAAAAGTCAAACAACATCGAAACACAGAGTCAATTCCTCGACGGTAAAGAGTACCTCCAAGGATAATGTACTGGCGAGCTTGATAACGGACACGACGTCGTTCAGTACTAGACAAACCAGGCCGGAAATTCTGGGTTTGGGGATATATAATGAAATCTCCATACCAAATATCGTCAGTGCTGATAAAGAAAAGTGATTCATCAGGTAATGAATCTACTGCTACATTTTTCGTGGCTGAGTGGGGAAAATCACAGATTAAATCAGCAAAAACTAAGGATTTCTTCAACGTGGCGCAATCGAATTCCAAGTTGAACTCCTGGAGTATGACAATCCATTTGGAGTACTTGCCCCCTAGCAATTGTCGTGTCAAAATATGTTGCATAGGGTTACAATGTGAAATCACTGTGGTTTTCCTAGAGAGAATATAATGGCGAAAACATTGAACTGCTTGAACAGCAGCCAAAGCCAGTTTTTCAACATGTTGGTACTTGATCTCAGTGGAGGTGATACTTTGACTCAAGTAATAAATAACATGTTCATCGTGTGCATCATCCTCCTGAACGAGAACCATGCCAATAGTATACTCGGAGGCAGCAAGATAAAGAAAGTAATCACGACTATAATCAGGAGGGAAAAGAAGTGGAGCTTTCATGAGGGACAATTTCAAAGCCTCAAAAGCATTGTTGGCCACGGTATCCCAAACAAACTCAAAACCTTTCTTTAGTAGACTTGTAAAACCTCGAGTAATCTCGGCATAATTAGGGATGAAATGACGAAGAAAGTTTGCGTTCCCCTGCAAACTTTGTAACCGGCGCAGCGAAGAAGGAGGAGGGAGATTAAGAATCACCTCAACCTTAATAGGATCGACCTGAATCCCCTGACATGAAATAATGAAACCTAGAAGACGGCCGGACTCTACGCAAAAGATGCATTTATGAGGATTTAAACGAATGCGATAGAACCGACAACGAATGAAAATTGCTCGGAGATGAGTGGGGTGATCGACTCGGCGTAAAGAATGAGCTGGCAAATCGTCCAAATAAGGTTGAACGATATGCTTTATATCGTGAAACGCATAAGACATAGCACTTTGAAACGTTGCACCTGCGTTCTTAAGACTGAAGGGAAGTTTTCTATAGGAGAAAGTACCCCAAGGACAAATAAAAGCAGTTTTATTTTGGTCCTCAGGAGCGATGTTAATTTGATTATAGCCGAAGAATCCATCCATGAGAGAAACGATTTCACTGCCGGCACAGTCATCGATGATATGGTCGACGAAAGGGGTTGGAAATTTGTCCTTTGGACAGGCTTTGTTAATATCCCGATAATCAATGCAAACATGTATACTACCACCTTTCTTATCAATCGGTATAGGGTTGGAAACCCATTCTGTCAGAGCCACGGGATAAATAAAATCGGCTTTAAGAAGTTTTTCAACTTCAAGTTTGATAGTTGCCGCTTTACGTGGACAAACCAGACGGAGGCGCTGCCAGACTGGTTTAGCTCCAGGGTATGTCTTTATCTCATGAACAACAATTGCAGGGTCGATACCTAGCATTTCTTTGTAATGCCATGCAAAGATGTCATGAAATTCTTCGAACAAAGCAGTATAGGTGACAATTTCATCTGGAGAACACGAAGCTCCAATGTGAACATTTTCAACTATCCCAGGTTTAATTGATATATCAATGGGAATCATGGGACAAATATTACTGAGGTTCCCTTTTGCAAACACATCATGTGTAGATCTGGGAACGGTCGATATGACAACAATGGTCGACAGAGTCAAAATCCGCTGGTAGTTTTCGAGAGTCTGTTGTTCCAGAAATAGTATGGAACGATGATGTCCATTGTCCCAAGGGGTGTCCTCCATGACGGACATGATCATCTCATCAGTGGGAAAGATGACATGGAAAGGATCAGGAGATAACTCATCAAGAGACAAAGAAGAAGGTGTTGCCAATTGAATAGCTTGATAAGTAGACTCAATCGGACTTAAC
Organism: Picea mariana; assembly: GCA_032191745.1. Lineage (NCBI taxonomy): Eukaryota > Viridiplantae > Streptophyta > Pinopsida > Pinales > Pinaceae > Picea > Picea mariana. Next base: position 25,895 of record JASDQU011400519.1, on the reverse strand, counting down.
GGCA
>JASDQU011400519.1:14040-25134 GCA_032191745.1 Picea mariana | reverse complement strand
GACTGTGCGCCTCTATGCTGTCTCCATCTCTTAGACTCTGGCACGAAGGTCATGCATCTCTCTTTCTATGGCTGGATCAGGCATCTGCCTACCACTTCTTCTTGGTATTTCCCTCTCCTCTAGTGGATTGGGTGTTTGTTTGTCCCTTCTTCTCGGCGGCATGGTGAATATTCCTTTTCCCTACTACAGAAAGCAAAGGAATCTTTCTATGCTTTGATACCAAATTGACGTAGACCTATCGGCCCTAGGGTCCGAGCTCCGCTCACAGGATCATTCTATATGTCCTTCGAGCCAGATCATCTCTTTCATATTCTCTACTGGAACCCCCTTTCAAATCCATCCAAAGGTTCTTTTCACGGTTTGCGATTTCACGAGTTCGCGAGTTGAAACTCCGACTCTTCCTCCTCCAATTCCGTGATATCTGAAATTGTGAAATGGTTATAGCTCTTACTCTCTCAGCGCCTTCCTCACACAACCACCAGTTAGTCTTATCATTGGCTCCTCTCGCATCTTGTGCCTTTGCGAGTTTCAATGTTGTGCCTTCGAGCTCTTACCTTATGAACTCTAGAGAAGAGAGAAGTCAACGAAGTGTTGACTCCCTTCCTCTTAGAAACACGTGTCCACCTGTATTTTTTTCTGGGCCCCCCCTTCGTGGTTCTGCCATGCATCCCTTGTGCCAGCTTCGGTGCTTTGCGACTTCGCCTTTCAGGATTTCGGGACTTGAAGTACCCGACTCCTGGCTCTCACCTTGTGAACCTCCGAGTTCGCAATATCTTATGATCTCTGACACCTGTCCTCCTTCGATGGACGGCTTAGATTACCTCGCGACTTCGCTACTCGCCACTTTGATACTTTTTCCATGAAAGTCTCGACCTCTTATCCTCCGATATGTGAAAACGTGAATTTTTCGACACGTCACCTACGTGGGTCCCACACGAAACTCCCCCCTTTTTTGGAGTTTCAGACCTCGCGAMTTCGCGAGTCCTAATGTTGGACTTTCAACCCTCCAACTCATGAAACCTCAAAGTGGTCAACAAAGTCTGACTTCCGTGTTGGCGTGCATGCCACCTTTCCACTCCCAGATGGACGGTCCTGATTCACTTCGCAGCTTCACCACTCGCGAAGTTGAATTATCTCCCTCTCTGACCTTCGATGTCTGAGTCCTCGATACAGGTGATCTCATGACACGTGTCTTTCTTCCGCAAATGGCTCAAATTCCATCGCTATCTTAGGATTTCATCTTTCGCAATTTTGTGAGTCTCGCTACAAAGGTTTCAATCCTTCACCTCCCGAGACCCCGAGATGCAATTTCATGAGTGATCCAACGACCCTCGTTGGTTCGGATCCTACAGTCTAATTTTCTCGATCTTGCACTGGACGAATGCTGCCGTAAATCCCCTACTCCTCTGTGAGATTTGATGGTTTTCGGGACTTCGTGAATCCTCCACGGAGGATTGTTTCAGGATTAATCCACAAGTGCGAACACGAACCGATCTCCCTAGATCCACCTGGATCTAGAACAAAACAGGACAGAATAATACTCTTTCCCTAGATTTATACTATTGAATGAATTAGGAGGAAAGAATCATGAACGTACCTTATGATCGCTTCCTTGGGTCTCTGTTGTACCATATTCGCTCCAATGCTCTTGTGCCGCCAAGACCAGGACAACTCAAACCAATTGAAGTGAAAACAACTCAATATATTCAACAGTTAATCTATACATATGACCAAGGAGTTATGTAATAAAGTAACATCAGCTTTATGGGAAAGGGACATATTACTATATTAAATTGATAGAAAGAAAGAATTACAACCTGAGCCTTGATGTTGCAAGTCTCCTTTTGATGGCTCCTAGCTCTGACACACACGCTTGCTCATGCATGAAGAAGATCGACCACTTTTGATAACCTTTTTGGTGTCTCTAGCTGTTGTAGCATCATTCCTTCATACAATCTTGCACTAATTCTCCAATAAATCTCTTGCTAGCTTGCTGCTTAACCTTTTCCATGAGCATTCCCCTCAATTTATAAGAGAGAATGGATTAGTTACTTGGATAGGAATGATCCCAAGATATCAGGAAAGCCAGTACTTAGATAACCATTTGAATGCCATCTCATCCTTCTAGAAGATTCCCTTCTAGAAGGCTCAAGAATCTATCTTTTTCCCTTCTTTAGAAGATGTTCTCACCCTAGTAGTTAGGTACAGTGCGAACCCCTCGCACCCTGTCTTAATGCAGCCTGCGAGAATCATACATTCTCGCAGGAAAATATATAGGTAGCCTGTGAACCTTCCTTAAAAATATGATTTCTGGAAAGAGACAAAAGGTAACTTTTCTCAAGAAAGTGTTCTAGTGAAGAGCCTGATTTCTCCATCATCATTACATCATCATGACGACCAAATTTATGGATAACAAAATGCCCCCCAAAGTCTGAGATTGGAACCAGTGACAATCAATAGACTTTGTAAGCTGCATGTGTGTGTCAAGAACCAAGAGCACATCTAATCGAAAACCTGCAAACATCCAAGCATTTGCAGAATATCATATATACCAATTCTGAGGTACGCATTCCCATACTCAGATCATAGACTGACGACATCATAAACCAAGGTCATGGCCACCAATCATACACTGTGGATCCATGCTGTCACAATATAGAATAGCCACCTAAATACACTGTGGATCTACGCAACAAATTTTTAATCAAGACGACATAGCCATGAAACATACACAGTGGATCTAGGTGTCGTAAATTATACATACTCCATCACAACCTGGATCATAAAGAGAATATCCAGGGTCTTCAATCTCATCGCCCAATGTATGAATCTAACCATGTTATTACATGTGTTGAAGTCGAACATGGCAGAAACCACTTGATTACCAGTCAATGATGCAACCGTTAACAAGTGCGAGGGAAATCAACATTGATGTCAATGACTCCCAAGGTATTACAGTACAATCCATCGAGTGTGAATAAATGAGTTGATGTCGAACATCTGACGGAATCTTTCGATCAGGGGTCAATGATGTAAACCCACTGTCAAAAGCGAGAAAATTTCCATTGAGGCATGCAAGCTTCAAGGTACTAAATAATTTCTAAGTCTTGATTCCGGATAATGTGTTGAAGTCGACGGAACAAAACTCATCACAGGAGGGCCTTGATGTATCCCTCATAAATGACACGAAATGAGTAACAGAGTTTGAAGGTGAAATAGAGCACTTTGCAAATTGGACTGGACATAGGGAAGGTCGACACAGAGAGAATGGATAACTGCAGATGGCTGACTCAATATAGGTTTCGGATGGACTTCTCTTGAACATATGAATGACACGACCAATGATTTGGCAGCATTGACTCAAATACAACACATGAAATGACCTTGTAATCAATCGAAAGAGAGACAAATGGATTTACCAAACCAGCTTCAAATGATGAATAGGGGGTGTCATGTTCAAGAGCGACTCTTACTGCCAATTAATACGAAGATGAAACATATCCCTTTCCCAAATTTCCCCCCACCATTTCTGGCAAGTACCTCTTTATTTTTACGCAAGCTTGAAGAAGATCACATATGCTTGTTGATATAAGCTAATCCTTCGGATGAGTCCCTCGGAGTATGTTTAATGAACCCTAGGAAGGAGTGGTTCGGTCCCATCACGGGTCTGTCAATGTTTGTTTAACGAGTCCAGAGATAGTAAACTCGAAGGTTTTTCAAGATTATAGAGTTTGGAAAAACACTTAAAAGAGAACTCTCTCAGTTCCTTTTTCATACAGTAGTCCAACGAGACCAAAAAAGGGTTAAACTATCGCTTGAAAGACGTGTACTTCAAATACTTTATCGAGCGTGAAAATAGCAAGGTCGCTCGGCAATCTTTTCCTGTTTAGAGAGTTTGAAAAGAGCTTAAAGAAAAATCCAAGGGGGGTTCCTTTTCGTATAACCACAACGAGCCTGATAAAGTGATAAAACGATGCTTGATCACATTCTTATGTGTTTTACAAGCGCAAGAACAGACAAAAAGGTGCTCGAGGTTTTAAGTAAAAACCATAGAAAATAATCAAAATCACACCACACCAGGGAAAACTCTGTCCATAATCATCCATGTTTCACACCTGCAAGTCTTTACACTCATTTTCACATTAGTGATTAGGTTTAAATAATAAATAAACATAAAAAACCCAAATTTGATATAGTAAAAAGTAATTAAAATGAGTAAACAACTAAATTTACCATATCATTTCACATTTTTACCATTGAGTTCCAAAAACCCTCATTTTACCCTCTGCATTTGGTGTCGATTTCTGGGAGCTACGAGTGATCATTTGATGAGCCGTCAACAACATCTTGGTAAGTTCATCATTTCTGATCTTTTCATGGTTCAAAAATTTGATTTCATTGGTTAAAAGTTCTGTTTTAAGTGAGTTTTTTGAGCCCTATATGCATGGAGGCATTCTCACAAGTGGCCCATACGGGAATTTGCGAGAATGACTCATTCTCACAGGCGAGCCTTAGGCCGCTTGCGAGAAGTTCGCACTATGCATAGTATGGAACCTGCGAGCAGCGCAGAACTCAATTTTTTTTGAAATGTTTAGCCAATAGAAGAAATTTATTTCATGAATAAGATCATTAATCATGTTTGTATGTTTCTTATGCAGGTTAATAGCCATAAATATGGTGCTTGAGTGGCGAGAATGAGAACATGAGGAGGATACATAGATGCACTAAGAGACTGTGATCTCTTAAAATACTTTCGTATCCCGGGCATGAGAGCCCAAGTCTGATTATTGGAGTATCTACTCTGAATGTGCGATCCGGATCAGTAAGTTTTCATTGTCGGAGCTCAGACCTTAGCTATTGACATCGAGGACATATATTTCTTGACTGGATTATTAAGGTGTGGGTCCTATGTTAGTCTGACCGATAGCAGAGCAGGTGGGTTAAAAATGAGTGAATATTGCAACCAATACTGTGTACCTGAGGCCGAAAGAAAGAAAGGGAAAGTGGCAATCTGGGGAGTAACTGACTTGACTCTCCGCACTATTCTCTTCACGATTGCTCAGATGGATGGAAGTGCCACTCCCCATATGGAATTGCAGAGCTATTTCCAGTACGCCATCGAGTGTACTGATCCCCCAGTATTTAACTGGGCTGATGGAGTATTACACAGTATCAAAAGACAGCTGACCAAGTGCAGGCGGGGAGAACTGAAACAATTTGGATATGGATCCTTGTTAGTGTCCTTGTTCCTAGAGAGGGTCCCTGTATTTCATCTATAAGTTGAGTGCAAATTTCTGGCTCCTAGGGATCCGAGGATGTTACGATGGTGTCGGCTCATGGCCCGACATGTGGCAGGACCAATCGTCAAATATGACAATATTTTCTTTGACTGGTTGCAAAACCAGATGCTGATGGTAGATGAATATGCATATGTCGGGTTGGATTTMCGAGGAGATCTGGATCTAGCACTACCTGAGGACACTCAGTGGGGAGACCTCGGTAAGAAGTACACAAATTTTCCCTTTTTAAATGTTTTTGAATTTTTATCATATTTAAATGTTTTTGTTTTATAGATTTATCTGAAGACTAACAAAAAATATTTGTTGATAACACAGACGTTGGATCGTATAGACCTCCTGGCACCTCTCCTATCCAGCGATGAGGAGAAGCAACAACAGTATTACCACAATATGCAGAAGATTATCAGATCATGGAGCAGAATTTAGAGGGTCTTACAGTAGAGATTCCAGATATGGCTCTGGAAGAGGTTCCACGACGCGATCAGCGTCACACTATAGGGGTTTCCGTAGCTATGGGTCGACTGCTCCGCAGATTAGCTAGGGAAGTAGTGTGTTACCGTGAATGTCATCCGTGACGTCACTTTGTAGAAGCTATAAGCTTCAGTTTTTGATATTTTGGTCTTCGGACAAACATTTTGTAAAAACAAACTTTTTGATTGTTCTATATATACAGACGACTTCTACCGGTTTACTCTACATTGTGTGAATTTAAATGTGTTTGATTTACAAATGGTTCAAATGTCTGTCCAATACATAATTAGCCATTGCATCTGTTAATGTATTAAGACACCTAGGAATATGCTGATATTCAATGTGATCAAAATATCGTTCCAAGAGGCGAATTCGCAAATACACTCGTAATAAAGTAGGACTTCGAATAGAGTAGACATTACTTAGTTGTAGTACCACAAGCTGCAAGTCGAGTCGCAAAACCAAATGACGAATTCCAAGTGAGATAGCATCAACCAATAGTTCAATAACGGTGCTATACTCGACAATGTTGTTGGTTGCACGGCCAAGACATACACCTCGTAAAGATATAAGTTCGTTGGTTGGGGCATAGATTGCCCATGCAGCGGAAGCTAGGTTCTGAGTACTATGGCTAGCACCATCAGCGAAGCCAATATAAGGTAGCGAATACTTCGACATCTGGCAATCAAACACAACATCATGTAAGGGAAGAGACCAGATAACGTCCAAAGCAAACTAAAGTAACACACACAAAGTATGATACATAAAATACAAGTACTTGTGCACAAATAACTTATGCATAGTACTTCTTCAAGTACTACCCATTCTTGGGTTCACGCAAAGGTATACCATCATAATCAACTAGCTGATATGATCCTTTTTCCAACACTCTGCGAACAATGTAAGGGCCATGCCACATTGGTTTGAATTTCCCAGCTCCTAAGACATCTTTATCCTATTCGTACAAAAGAACAAGATCACCTTCAGAGAAAACATGAGGCTTGACATGTTTTTCATATTGTGCCTTGATGCATTTCTTCTGGGCTTCTATTACTAGAGTAGCGTCACATCGAGTCTCGTCTAATCGCATCAGATACAACAGACGTTCTTCTTCAGCAGAAGTATTGGGTAAGATTTCTACAACTAACTTCAAAAAAAGTATCTCACATTCTATTGGCAGAATGGCTTCCATGCCATAGACTAATCGAAACGGTGTAAAACCCGTAGAGGATTTAATAGATGTCCTATATGCCCACAATGCCGAAAATAACATCATGTGCCAAATGGTTCTATGAATTCCTATCATCTGTCGAATCATAGTTATAAGAACCTTATTGATTGCTTCGACCTGGCCATTAGCTTGTGGATAATAGGGTGTTGAGCTATCATGATGAAGACCCAACTTTTCTGTAAGTTCAGACATCATAAAATTCCTAAAATGACTACTGTGATCGGTAATAATAGCCTGAGAAACACCAAAACGAGTTATGACATGGTTGAAAAGAAATAACACTGCAGTCTTTCCAGTATTATCGAATGTTGGCATCGCCTTGGCCCATTTTGTAAAATAATCAACAGCTACAATGATGTAACCATGCCCCCCGACCGAGTGAGGGTGACATGTCATGAAATCAATGCCCCATTTTGAAAAAGGACCAACTAAGACCACAGGATGGAGGGGAGCAGATGCGACCGAATTTTCTGATTGTAGGTCTGGCAAGCATGGCACTTCTGAACAACAGTAATGCAATCATTGAACAAGGAAGGCCAAAAATATCCTGCACGTAAGATTTTCTGGGCAGTAGCATACCCAGACATATGACCACCACATGCCCCAGAATGGCATTCATTCAAGGCTTTCTCGGCTTCATCAAAAGTCAAACAACATCGAAACACAGAGTCAATTCCTCGACGGTAAAGAGTACCTCCAAGGATAATGTACTGGCGAGCTTGATAACGGACATGACATCGTTCAGTACTAGACAAACCAGGCTGGAAATTCTGGGTTTGGAGATATATAATGAAATCTCCATACCAAATATCGTCAGTGATGATAAAGAAAAGTGATTCATCAGGTAATGAATCTACTGCTACATTTTCCGTGGTTGAGTGGGGAAAATCGCAGATTAAATCAGCAAAAACTAAGGATTTCTTCAACGTGGCGCGATCGAATTCCAAGTTGAACTCCTGGAGTATGACAATCCATTTGGAGTACTTGCCCCCTAGCAATTGTCGTGTCAAAATATGTTGCATAGGGTTACAATGTGAAATCACTGTGGTTTTCCTAGAGAGAATATAATGGCGAAAACATTGAACTGCTTGAACAACAGCCAAAGCCATTTTTTCAACATGTTGGTACTTGATCTCAGTGGAGGTGATACTTCGACTCAAGTAATAAATAACATGTTCATCGTGTGCATCATCCTCTTGAACGAGAACCATGCCAATAGTATACTCGGAGGCAGCAAGATAAAGAAAGTAATCACAACTATAATCAGGAGGGAAAAGAAGTGGAGCTTTCATGAGGGACAATTTCAAAGCCTCAAAAGCATTGTTGGCCACGGTATCCCAAACAAACTCAGAACCTTTCTTTAGTAGCCTTGTAAAACCTCGAGTAATCTCGGCATAATTAGGGATGAAATGACGAAGAAAGTTTGCGTTCCCCTGCAAACTTTGTAACCGGCGCAGCGAAGAAGGAGGAGGGAGATTAAGAATCACCTCGACCTTAATAGGATCTACCTGAATCCCCTGACATGAAATAATGAAACCTAGAAGACGGTCAGACTCTACTCAAAAGATGCATTTATGAGGATTTAAATGAATGCGATAGAACCGACAACGAACGAAAATTGCTCGGAGATGAGTGGGGTGATCGACTCGGTGTAAAGAATGAGCTGGAAAATCGTCCAAATAAGGTTGAACGATATGCTTTATATCATGAAATGCATAAAACATAGCACTTTGAAACATTGCACCTGCATTCTTAAGACTGAAGGGAAGTTTTCTATAGGCGAAAGTACCCCAAGGACAAATAAAAGCAGTTTTATGTTGGTCCTCAGGAGCGATGTTAATTTGATTATAGCCGGAGAATCCATCCATGAGAGAAACGATTTCACTGCCGGCACAGTCATCGATGATATGGTCGACGAAAGGGGTTGGAAATTTGTCCTTTGGACAGGCTTTGTTAATATCCCGATAATCAACGCAAACATGTATACTACCACCTTTCTTGTCAATCGGTATAGGGTTGGAAACCCATTCTGTCAGAGCCACGGGATAAATAAAACCGGCTTTAAGAAGTTTTTCAACTTCAAGTTTGATAGCTTCCGCTTTACGTGGATGAACCAAATGGAGGCGTTGCCGAACTGGTTTAGCTCCAGGGTATGTCTTTATCTCATGCACAACAATTGCAGGGTCGATACCTCGCATTTTTTTGTAACTCCATGCAAAGATGTCACGAAATTCTTCGAACAAAGAAGTATAGGTGACAATTTCATCTGGAGAACACGAAGCTCCAATGTGAACATTTTCAACTATCCCAGGTTTAATTGATATATCAATGGGAATCATGGGACAAATATTACTGAGGTTCCCTTCTGCAAACACATCATGTGTAGATCTGGGAACGGTCGATATGACAACAACGGTCGACAGAGTCAAAATCCGTTGGTAGTTTTCGAGAGTCTGTTGTTCCAGAAACAGTATGGAACGATGATGTCCATTGTCCCAAGGGGTGTCCTCCATGACGGACATGATCATCTCATCAGTGGGAAAGATGACATGGAAAGGATCAGGAGATAACTCATCAAGAGACAAAGAAGAAGGTGTTGCCAATTGAATAGCTTGATAAGTAGACTCAATCGGACTTAACGGCATAACATTGCTGAAACGAGTATGATCTCCTGGATCAGGGACTATCCAAGGGTCAGAAGACACAGGAAGATCATGAGGTACATCGGAGATCATATTAATAGAAGAAATTGACGAGCGTGTAATATTAGGTGGAGGTGGTATGGGGAAAGTGCCCATTAACGAAGAGTTCTTTAAAAGGCCGACACTGACATTCTCGTAACCCAAAGGGGTTTTGTCTATGAACGACACGTTGCCAGTACGAGTATCAGAATTAAAGAAGGCAAATTGATCAACCGTAACAACTTTTCCCTGATGAGGAAATTGTACCACACGGAAAAGTGTTGACACAACAACACACATAGAATCGATCCAGCTACGACCAAGTAGAAGATTATAATCTAGGGGAGCATTGAAAACTTCCACTTCAACTTGGACTGTCTTACCTTCCAGATTAACAGGCAACGATGGAAGAACACCGTAAGGCTTAAAACTAGAGCCATTAAAGGCTTTCAAAGTATTTTGTGATTCAGTTAATGGAGGAGAGCCGATGGATTTCCAACAAGATAAAGACATTACACATGTATAGGCACCCTCATCGATTACAGTTCGACAAATATTCTTGTCAGCGACAACAACTTGTATCTGAAACGCAAGCTAAGGGGGTAACCTTGGAATATGATCTTCCAAGTCAAAGACTATTAAATTCGTATCTGTAGGATCAATTCCACCTATAGCTTTCAATAGAGCCCTTCGTTGTGCAGGACAAGGTTGAAGGACTTCAAGGGCATACATCGCTGAAGGTGCTTAGGCCAGATCTTTGACAATGCTATAGTTTTGGGCCGCACGAGCATGAGGATTGAAGGCCGATTTCTTAACGACACCTTTCGGGGATGGTCGCAGAACTGTATCAAGACTCGATTTTTCAAGATGAAGAGGACCGTTCATAGGTGGAGTTGGTGGAGAGGGCTGAACCAGAGTAGGAGATAAATCATCAACCTTCTCCTTAGATGGAGCATAGTCTTTGGCTCTAGTCGTGAGTGCAACATTATTTTTCATAGAATCACCGGTACACATCAAAACATATGATGTCATAGAAGTAGAGGGTTGGTCATGAATGACCAATGAGGCATGTTGCTGAGACGGGAAGGGTTGGGACAAGACGGCCAACGTAGATGATTTCGGCATTCCTTGAAGGAAATTAGTAACCTCGGCACGTCGAGGACGATCCTTCGTGTAGTGATTGTCACCACAGATAAGGCAAGGGTAGTGTGGCTTACGCTTATCCCGATCTTCAACAGGAGGGGTTTTAGTTTGCTCATTTTGATTATTATTTTTACTCTCCTTATTCTTACCTCTTCCTTTCTTTGATTTATTTTTACCGGTCAGGGTAGATTGAACAACGTTCACCTCAAAAGTTTTACCGGTGGAAGTGGCAGAAGACGGAGCATTTTGAACATTAGAAGATGTATAC